>CM028361.1:27589522-27811918 GCA_016624345.1 Platycodon grandiflorus
TTAATTTTCTCCCTTTTCTTGGCACAATCCTTCCGCATCCTTTCAAACTCTTCTTTCAACAATTGGTCTTCCTTGAATTCATGTTCTCTCTCCTCAAAACCTTGATCACTTTCTTCAAATCATTAATTACTTCCACTGACCTCTTTGTAAATTTCTCATCACTCCACTCATAGAAACCACAGTCATACACCTATAAGAAGTAAAAAATTATTTTTTTTAGGGTTCTTGTGAAAATATAAGCTAATAGAAAAAATAACAGAATAGGGTTTTTACGAAAAAATCAAAAATAAAATTTACTTACTATGTATCTAGGGCATCGAATGAATCGCCGTCCTGAGTTCTTCTCAGTACCAGATGTAAATAGGGCTACCCTAAGGTTACACCCACAAGTTTTATGTTGATAAGATACAACCAAATCTGAGCCTGCTGATGAAGAGGAGCCTTCTAACCTTGATATCTCGTACCCACTCATTGACATTGTTAATAAGAACTTGAATCCAGGGAAAAAAATGAAGATGTCGAACTCTAACAGAGAAGGATGAAGTCGAGCAGAGAGAAAGATGAAGTGAAGTCAGATTAGGTCTCGTATCTTCGATTCGATGTCGAACTAGGGTTAAGCGTATTCGCCTCGTATCTTCTTTTGTGTTGATTAATGCCTTCCTACTCGATTTGTAGGTCTCCAGATCGAAATGATTCGAAGATCGCAAACCCTACTAATTTGGGGTTTTTTCTTTCTCAACGAGCGAGGATTGTTTCGGTGGGTGTGAATGCGACAACATCGTTCAACGTAATCCTTTATCCAAGGGCAGGGGCAAAATAGGGTTTTCAGTTAATGTTAACGGCCTGGTCTAACGCCCGTCAGAAAATGGGGTCGTTTGCAAGATAACTGAAGTATAGTGGCCCAAATAATATTTTAAAACATTTAGTGGCCGAATTGCAAGTTTCCCCAAAGTACACTGGCCCGTTTGTATGTTTTGCCATTACATTTAAATAGTAATATATTGTCTTAAATTGATTTTTCGATACATAAAGTACAAATTTTTTTATTTTATTATATTATTTTATGTTTGTGTGTGTTGTTGACAGGAGTGGCCATTTTTTTTTTGGGCAAAATTTGGGCCGGTCCCTTTAGACAATTTTTATTCGCTAAAGTCAACTATAATTGTTTTTAATTGCTAAAGGATATTTTTTTGCAAAATGTCATTTATGCCCTTTAAAAATACGGAACAGTGGATTCTGTATATCGCAAAAAATAAAAAAACAATGCATCGCAACACAAGACGATGCACATAAAAACACGAAAACGCACGTACAATGCGATACATATACATATTACATCGGCTGTCAGATCACAGCTAACCCTCTTCACTTTTGAAACATTATGATATTCTATAGGTTATATTCCAAATGGTTGCACTACTAGAAACACGCTAATTACTGTCGGAATTGTCCGATAGTAATTATTGTCGGAGATTTTTCGATTACTGTCGGAAATCCGACAGTAATTTTCATTTTTTTGGTGGGATAATAATTACTGTCAGAATCCATCCGACAGGATTCGACAGTAATTCTACCGACAGTACTAGAGGAATATTCTTCGAATATTATCCCTCTATCCGACAGTGTTTACTGTCGAAAAAATCCGACAGTAGTTTTCCTACAGTAATAAAGGAATATTCTTCGAATATTTCCTTTCAAAAATATCAGAAATTTGTGATTAAATTATTGTCGAAATATCCGACAGTAAATATATCTGACAGTAATTTAAGTATAATGTACTGTCGAATTTACTATCGGAGCTCCGACAGTAAATTGAAAATGAAAAACCCAAATCGAACAGCCCCATTCGCGATCTGTCTCTATTCTCTCTCTTTCTCTCTCAATTTACTCCCTCTCTCTCTCAGTTTACTCCCTCTGTCTCTCAGCCGTCCCCCCTCCCTCACACGCACACATCCACCACCGTCGCTGACGCCGTTGCCGTTGTAAACCACCTCCACCGCCGGTAATCTCTCTCACACACACACACACACACACATACATACACACACACACACACACACACACACACACACACACACTCTCTCTCTCTCTCTCTCTCTCTTTCTCTCTCTCTCTTTCTCTCTTTCCTTTAAAATTATAATCTTTCTCACACACACACTCTCTCTCTAAACAGATTCCACTCCACCGCACTGCCGCCGCCGTGCCGCCAGCCACCTCTCTCTCAAATTTTACAGTAATTTTTACCCTTTTTTTTGTATTTATTTGAATTTTTTTGATATTGTAGTTGTTAATTTTAAGTTAGTTTATTAATTTGTTAATTTTTTTGATATTGTATTTGTTAATTTTAGTTTTTTGATATTGTATGCTATTATGTTAAATTTTATTATTTGTTAATTTGTATGCTATTTGTATGCTATTATTAAGTTTGTATGCTATTTTTCTATTTTGTATGCTATTATTAAGTTTATTATTAAGTTTGTTAATTTGTATGCTATTATTAAATTTTATTATTTGTTAATTTGTATGCTATTTTGCTATTTTGTATGCTATTTGTATGCTATTATTAAGTTTGTATGCTATTTTGCTATTTTGTATATGTTATTTTATGCATGCTTTTTTGTGATATTGTATTTGTCAAATTTATGTTATTTGTTTCTAGTTGACCTTAAAACGCAACAAGCTCTAATCATGAACTAGTATGAAGTAGGACGACGTTTTTATATGGGATGAGGCGGAGTAAACTTAACGGCATGCAGTTACTCTCAATAATTTTCTTAACTACAACACCCCTTAAAACATACACGAAATACAAGTATCGACCGTAAGAAGTCTAGAAAAGATGCATAGATAACATTTACTCAATTGCCACCCTTAGCCTATTTATTATCAATGAAAAGATAATTTTGATCATCCTCAATTCCTGATAGCTGGCTGGCTGGCTTTTAATTTTTTCCTTCCCTATCAATTAAAGCTCCTAGCCAGCCGAAATTGAAACAATATCATCATCGGCCACGATACATACTAGTGATCGATAACTCTCTCGCGCACTAGCTAGACGCAACACCCATGCATGTAAAAGTTATATGGAGTACCACATATGATGAATTATTAGTAATTACATGCATCTAAACCCTAAACCATATCCTAAATACTAAACCCTATCTAAACCCTAAACCATATCTAAACGCTAAACACTAAACCCTATCTAAACCCCCTAAACCCTAAATCATATCTAAACCCTAAACACTAAACCTCCTAAACTCTAAACCATATCTAAACCCTAAACACTATCTAAATTGGTATTTATCATCATATTCTCGTCAACCTATCTCTAAAGCTGATCGTCCCAAATTTCCCACATCAATGTAGGTTTATTGGATTCAAGATGAGAGATCCTTCAATTGAAGTACCTCTTTCATTCGCCGTCGGGCAATTGCTTGATAAAATTTGTGTACGTCGTCATTTATCTTTGCCGCCGAATTAAGATTATTTAAGAAGAGGAATTTTTGAAAGCATCCAAGGACAATGTAGTTTTTTAAAAGAGGAATTCTTTATGTCATTGATAGTTGTCCGTCCTTTCATTGATGCCTACAAATATTGCTCGTGAAGAAGAGTTATCAGCACTTGGGAGTGAGCTCAAAAGGGTTGAAAACTATCTTTATGCTGGAGATGCTACTAAGTTTTGTTAAAGCTTAGTCTTAACTCCAATATAAGGATACTTTGCAATCCTTTTTGACCTCACTCCCAAGTGCTGATTACTCTTCTTCACGAGCAATATTTGTAGGCTTCAATGAAGGATGGACAGTTATCAACGACATCAAGAATTCCTCTTTTAAGAAACTACATTGTCCTTGGATGCTTTCAAGAATTCCTCTTCTTAGATAATCTTAATTCGGCGGTAGAGATAAATGACGACGTACACAAATTTTATCAAGCAATTGCTCGACGGCAAATGAAAGAGGTACTTCAATTGAAGGATCTCCTATCTTGAATCCAATAAACCTACATTGATGTGGGAAATTTGGGATGATCAGCTTTAGAGATGGGTTGACGAGAATATGATGATAGATACCGATTTAGATAGTGTTTAGGGTTTAGATATGGTTTAGGGTTTAGAATAGACATACATGTACACACACACGCTGAAATCATGGGACACGAAATCACTTAAACTATTATTGAGAGTGATGAATTGTGATTACTTAATAGTGTATTCGATCTCATACTAATCATTTGTTGCTTAATAGGAGTGATGTCAACTGACGATCGCAGTTGGATGTATAATCGGAGGTTGCCGAATCGTAATGGTATTACAGATGAGTTTATTAGAGGTTTGAAGAGTTTTATCGAATTTGCTCTAGCGAACCCCAAATACATGAGTGGTAACAACATTAGGTGTCCATGTGATAGATGCAAAAATCGAAAGTACTTCCCTTCGATGATTGTTGAGAAGCACCTTTTCCAACACGGGTTTCAAGTTGGGTACAAGCGGTGGGTAGCTCACGGTGAGAAAATTAGAGTATTGACTAGGCCGGAAAGTAACCAGCAGAGGAATCCTGTACCTGAACCTGAACCAGTAAATACGAGTGTGAACGATAAACCAGTTCATGGTATGGAAGATATGGTTCGGGATGTTGCTAGTGCTCATTTTAACTAGTCAGAGAAAGCACGTTAAGAGGAGCCAAATCCTGCAGCTAATAAGTTCATTAATGCTATGGAGTCTGCAAGGGAGAAGTTGTATCCTGGCTCTCAGCAGACCGTTTTGGAGACTGTGGCTGAGTTCCTAAACATCAAGTCAGATTGCAATATTAGTCAATCTGGTTTTGATCGTCTCATGAAAGCACTGAAAAAAGCTTTGCCAAAAGGGAATAAGATGCCAGAGAACTTCTATCAGACAAAGAAGATGGTTGGGCATATTGGGTTAAAATATGAGAAGATTGATGCGTGCAAGAATGATTGCATGCTTTTCTACAAGGAAGATTCAAACTTGAAAGAGTGTTCCGTGTGTGGCCAGGATAGATATAAGCCGAAACGGAGGGGCAGTTCAAACGCAAAAAGAATGAACCTTATAAGCAGTTACGTTACTTGCCTTTGACTCCGAGATTACAACGCCTTCATGCGTCTAAAGCTAATTCAAAAGCTATGCGTTGGTACAAGGAAAGCTTGCGCGAGGATGACGTGTTGACTCATCCATCAGACGGCTTGACTTGGAAACAATTTGATGCAACCCATCCTGACTTTGCTTCCGAAGCTAGAAATATAAGGTTGTGCATATGCGCGGATGGTTTTACTCCTTTCGGGCCTGGGGCGAAGTCCTACTCTTGTTGGCCGATTATAGCGACCGTCTACAATCTTCCACATTGAGAAGAATGTGTTTGACAATATTTTTAACACCATTATGGATTGGAGGGCCACTACCAAGGACACACCCAAAGCCCGAATGGACATGAAAGACATATGTAAGCGGTCTGCCTTGGAGCTAAAAGAGGTCAATGGTAAAACAGTGAAACTTGTTGCTCCATACGTGCTAACCAAGGATCAAAGATTTCTAGTGTTGAAGTGGTTGAAGGGATTGAGACTTCCAGACGGTTACGCTTCTAACATCGGAAATTGTGTAAGTGTAGATGAAGGAAAGGTTCATGGTTTAATGAGTCATGATTGTCACGTGTTACTGAACAGGTTACTTCCTATTGCGCTTAGAGACTTGTTGCCCGACAATATATGGATTGCGTTAACCGAGCTGAGTGAGTCATTCAGAGCGTTATCATCCAGCACTCTGCGGGTTGATGACATGAGAAGACTCGAAGTGAGCATTGTCGTGACGATTTACAAACTTGAGAAGATCTTTCCTCCGTCTTTATTTGATTCTATGGAGCATTTACCGGTCCACTTGGCATATGAAGCTAAGGTTGGGGGTCCAGTTCATACAGATGGATGTATCCATTTGAGAGGTAATTACTCGTCTCATAATAATCATTTTTCCTCTATAACATACTTAAAAGTCGGTTATAACTTGTGTAACATTTATTTATCCTGTCATGCATCTGCAATTAGGTATCTCGGTCATTTGAAAAGGAAGATGAGGAACAGGGCAAAGGTTGAGGCCTCAATATGCGAGGCTATTATTATAGAGGAAATTGTTGCCTTTGCCGCGCAATATTTTCATCCCGATGTTGAAACGAGATTGACTAGGGTTGGACGCAATTATGATGGTGGAGAGCCCGATGCTAATAGAGACATCTCATTATTTAATGCTCTAGGTCAGCCACTCAGTAAACCGGTTAAGACTAGAATGCTAATCAATAAGGAGTATGACACTGCGAGACTCTATATACTCCTTAATTGTCCTGAGGTTGAGGAATATCTCAAGTAAGTTAATTATCAATTTCATTTAATTTTAGATAGTCATCCGATTCAAATTAAAGTTGCAACATGCATAAATAACTCGTATAAACTCTAAACCTAATGCAGTATGTTCGAAGATCAAGCCGGAGATGATATATCTGATGAATTGCGAGAAATCAGGGAGAAAGAGTTTCCGTCGTGGTTACGTAAATATGTAAATATCATTTCCTGGCTCGATTTATATGTAGACATTTTATATATGCATCCAAACGGTATAATATCTCAGTCATTTAAAAATGCCTATTATGAATTACTTTCTAGGTTTTGGAACATCTTAATGACCCGAAAGTCGCGAGATTATCTCACATATCTGCAAATCCGTTGATGAGAGTTACTTTATACAACGGATATTATGTGAATGGCTATGTCTTCCATACGAAGGAATAAGGGGAGGGAAAACAAACAGATAACAGCGGTGTCAATCTTAAAGGCAACCTTGACTATTATGGTGTCCTTAAAGAAGTCATCGAGTTACGATATCTCGGGAGGAAAAACCTAGTCCTATTCAATTGTGACGGGTGAGACGCTGTACGAGGTATAAAAAAGCACGACTCGTTTGACCTAATCGATGTTAAGCAGACGTCTAGACATGCAGGTGATGATGTGTTCATCTTAGCATCTCAAGCACAACAAGTATACATGACACCATACCCTCATCGGCGAGCTGATGAGAGGGGATGGTGGGCTGTTTGGAAGACTAAGGCCAGAAGCACGATTGATATAGCATATCGGTCTGACGGCATAACTACAGAATTGTCATTAGAAGGATGTTATCAAGAAGATGAAATGCCCGTGCCTCCCGTTGTATCTTCCGATGGTCATCCAATGGATGAAATGCCCGTGCCTCCCTTGGGCCTGGAAATAGTATTACCCGTTGATTTGCCACCTCTTTCCCCGTCTGAAGACGAAGTCCCGATTATTGAAGGTGATGCAGAAGAAGACGACGAGGTAACAGAAGATGGAGAGGATTGGATGTCTGAGGATGACGATGAAGAAGAACTTAAGTTTTGTAGTAGCGACTCAAATGCTGAGACTGAAGAATTTTAGAATGAAGAAAATGAAGACATTGAGAATGAAGACTCTGAGTAGTCTTGTGTACCGTTTAGGTTCTTTTATTTTTTGTAAAAGATGAATAGTCATGTGTAGAACACTATTTGTATGTTACTTGTTATCATGAAAAAGATTCATTTTAATTTATGTTATGTATTTTAACTTAATTGTCATCTAAACTTAGCGTTAATTGTTATCATTAATATATTAATTATATTTTTATCATATATAGACATGTCAGGACGAGCTGGTAGAGGTAGGGGTCGGACTGGTAAGGTCCGACTTCTACCTACTTGCATTACAGGTACACAGCCACCTGTACCTACAAGAGGAGCTGAGACTCACTTTTCTCAGCCTAAGGATGCGCCCGACTCTCCCCACGATCCGATCAGCGGGGTTGGGTCATCATCTACCCCAGAGGTTGTTGATAGAGATGGTAGGATTATCATTACCATCTCCGGCCTTTAGCAGTAAGTAATAATTTCACAGTTTTAAAAATTTAATGCTTCCTTGGTTAAATGTTAATTACATATTTATGTAATATATTTGTTTAATATATATTTGACAGGTTTGCAGGCGGGTGTCCCGATCCTGCTCGCTTTATTGGACGCATCCTACGTGCGATGAGGCACGAGGAGTACTGGCCACAGTACTCTGACGTGCCTAAGGAGGTCCGAGACTCCTGGTGGGACGATTTTAGGGTAAGATAAGATATGTTAAAGTTTAATAATTTAATACTTTCTATCAAAGTTTATAATTAAAATGTTTAAATTGGTCAAACTTGCAGCGGACTTATTGTTGGCCTGAGCACTCTGACGCCGAGGCGTACGAGGCGTTTAGGTTGTTGTGCGGTAAGAAGCACCGCGACTGGATCTACGCCATGAAGAAGGTGTGGAATGAGAAGAGGGCGAGGGCTCCAGGTTTCATCGATGATGTCTGGCGCCAATAAGTACATTATAATAAGTATACTTGATTTAATTTCATTCCTTAAATATATATTATTTTGTATATATTGTATCTATAACAATTTTAACATTTTCACAGGTTTACCTCGACGTGGGATTCCGAGGAAGCTAGGGCTGTCGCCGAGCAACAAAGGCAGAACAGGCTGAGCTCAACGGGGAGGGGGGTGAAGCACACCTCGGAGTCGATCAAGACCTCCGAGCACTACTTGCACATGGTAAGGACTTTAATGTGGTGTATTGTAATTAATACATGCTTTAATTATTAATTCCTCAAAACATATATAACATATTTTATTATTTTACTTACAGTTTAAATTGATTTGTTGGGTAGCCATGTGGATGCTACGAAATCCATGGCTGAAAGCAGGGCTTTGAGTGCAAATAGGTTGTTTTAGAAGGGGTTTGAGTGTATATATGCTATTTTACATGGGTTTTAAGTGTAAATAGGCTACTTTAGCAGGCTCTGAGCCTCAACAGGTTGTTTTAGAAGGGGTTTGAGTGTAAATAGACTGCTTTATAACGATTTGAGTCTTAATAGGCTGTTTTAGAAGGGTTTCAGTATAAATAGGCCGTTATGAAAGGGATTGAGTGCAAATAGGTTATTTTAGAAGGCTCTGAGTGTAAATAGGTTGTTTTAGCAGGGCTCTGAGTGTAAATAAGTTATTTTAGAAGGGGTTTGAGTGTAAATAAACAGTTTTATAACGATTTGAGTCTTAATAGGATTTGAGTGTAAATAGGCTGTCTTAGTAGGATTTGAGTGTAAATAGGCTACTTTAGCAAGGTTTGAGTGCAAATATGTTGTTTTAGAAGGGGTTTGAGTGTAAATAGACTATTTTAGAACGATTTGAGTCTTAATAGGCTGTTTTTGAAGGGTTTGAGTGTAAATAGACCGTTATGAAAGGGTTTTGAGTTTAAATAGGCTGCTTTAGAAGGGTTTGAGTGCAAATAGGTTGTTTTTGAAGGGGTTTGATTGTAAATAGGTTATTTTAAAAGGGGTTTGAGTGTAAATAGACTGTTTTAGAACTCTTTGAGTCTTAATAGACTATTTTAGAAGGATTTGAGTGTAAATAGGTCGTTATGAAAGGGTTTTGAGTTTAAATAGGCTATTTTAGAAGGGTTTAAGTGCAAATAGGTTATTTTAGAAGGCTCTGAGTGTAAATAAGTTATTTTAGCAGGGCTTTGAGTATAAATAAGTTGCTTTAGAAGGGGTTTAAGTGTCAATAGACTGTTTTATAACGATTTGAGTCTTAATAGGTTGTTATGAGAAGTGATTGAGTTCAAATATGCTGTCTTAGTAGGGTTTGAGTATATGTAGGTCATTTTTATTGTTTTCTTAAAAGTTGATCATGTTATACCTTAATATGTATTGTTCGCTAATTTTAATTCATTATATTTGTAGAATCGACACTACGGTACCTTACACTGATTTATTTGCTGCGACCCACACCACTCCTGCTCCTCCTGGTGCTGATTCGCCATTTGTCTTTGTCGATGAGACGGCAAAGAAAGCATTTGTAAGTATTACTTAAAATATTTTAATTTAATTTAATTTATTAGTTAATTAAAATGTTATTATTAATGTTTTTATGTTTTTATGACACAGAATGACTATAAGGCGAGTATGGACACGTAGGTCGCCGACGGGCTTGTCGAGACGACCCCCCAGGTGTCGACGCCCTTTATCGGCAACATTTGACATTCGGTCACTGCGGAGTCACGGAAGAAGAGGGGATCTCGCCTCTACGACTTTGGTGACCACGGCGTCGCTATGTTGAGATCAGGCGGATCGACTTCTTCCTCGGCGACCGCATCTTCTGGTCCTCCATACCAGTCAGCTACCGAGCGTTCTCTGGTCGAGAAGACGCAAACTCTCGAGCAGTGGTGCAGCGAGTGGCAGAGTGAAGTGCTGCAGCGATCTAGTAGATGCAAATGCAGCCAGAACAGAAGCATTGCGACGGTCATGGAGCGGCGACCTACTAGGTCTTCTATTGTGCGTAATTTATTTGACCCCCCTCCACAGTAAACACATTTTTTTGGTACTGTAATATTTTTTAAATTGTATATATTTTAATTTTAAATTATGTTTTAGTTGTTAATTATAGTTTATTGTTGCAGTGTGTTTATATGTGTGACTGTGTATATATAACTGCTATATCAGGTGAAACAAAAATTAAATTATAAAATTATAAAATTAATTTTTTTTTTATTTTTGAAATATTTTACTGTCGGAGATCTGACAGAAATTAAATTTTTTTGTATTTACTGTCGGAACTCCGACAGTAATTCCCCGTTAAAAAATAAAAACAAAGTTAATTTACTGTCGAATTTTCGTCAGAAAATTAACACTCTTCCAACAGTAAATTAACACAATGGTTATGTTTGTCACTTTTTTACTGTCGGATTATCCGACAGTATTTACTGTCGGATTATTTCTCCGACAGTGATTACTGTCGGATTTACTATCTGATTGAATTACCGTCGAACGTTTACTATCGGAGCACATCCGACAGTAAATTCATAATTACTGTCAAAATTTTAGAATTACTGTCGGATTTCTCCGACAGTAATTGCGTGTTTTCCAGTAGTGTTGATGCATCGTCCTCAAACCTTCAACAAGTTTGTAGGATATTTTACGATGTATGAATATCAAGTTAGTACTGCTGAATACATTATTAACTCATAATATCATTTTCTAAATTTTGCAAAATCTTCAAACCCTTCTGAAAAAGGTTGATGGAATGGAATATGAAAGCTCATCGAGAGTCATGGGAGGTTGTTGATATTGACAGTATCTGATTGAGGAGACCTTTTTTAAATGAAGAAAGTTTGATTGTTGTACATTACAACCCATAAAAGGCGTGATCATGCATCTGCTGCTAAAGGTGGCTCTTGCAGCTGTTTGTCATCCTTCAAAGTTTGCATTGGGGTTGTTGTAAACCTTAGTTTCTGTTTAACTTATGTTCGGAATCAGAATTTGTTTGTTAATTTGGAGTTCTATGGTGGGCTCTAATCAATGTACCGAGGTGGCAAATCTCGAGACTAGACTGGATAAACATTATATTTTTAGTGCTATTCCTCTCTTTTTATGCATTGTGCTGATAAAACATTGTATGATTTTTATCTTTTTTGAAATTACGTTTGCGATGTACTATAAAAAGTATTGCTTTTGAGAAGCATCGCAACTTGACATGGAGATGCTAAGGAACTGTGTGCTTGAAAAGTATAACACATCTTTGGAAGTTTCTCATGACATAATAAAGAGGGTTTAACAAAATTCTTGGGCCAGAGTCAACGTTATTCGACGACATCGAGTCTTTTTGAGTAATAGGGTAGGGCCACCCCATGTTTATAGACAATGTTTTCCTATTCCATATCACCAAATACATACCATAAAATGTCAATTATGTGCTATGAATTATATTCTCGACAACTTTTGTAATAACATTAGGAATTAATAAAAAATTACAATTATTACAGTTGACGATGCACAAAATTATATTGAAATAGTACTGTTATAATTGACGATGCACAAAATTATATTTGACGATGCACAAAAATTATACTAAAATAGTATTGTTATACATTGGCGATGCATATTTTATACTTGACAACACACATTTCTTAACACAAAATATACTGAAATAGTATTGTTATACTTGACGATGCACAAAATTATACTTGACGATGCACATTTCTTAACACAAATTCACAAAATTACATTAACGATGCACATTTCTTAACACAAAATTACATTAACGATGCAGATTTTATACTTGACGATGCACATTTTTTAACACAAATTTACATTAACGATGAATATTTTTTAACACAAAATTCACAAAATTACATTAACGATGCACATTTTATACTTGACGATGCACATTTCTTAACACAAATTTACAAAATTACATTAACGATGCATATTTCACACAAATGACGATGCACAAAATACACTTAAAAATGTCATATATTGTTACGGAAGAAGTTTTGAAATAAATAATTAATTTATTATTTAAAAGAGATTTAAGCGAATGAAAATAAATACAGTATAATAAATTTAAGCGGTTGAAAATTATTGAAAGTAGATCGGCCACAATTTTTCTCCTTTTTTTGGGTTGCGTAAAGGAAGATCGCTTTGCAAGTTTGCAGTCGGGCGTAGTTATGCCGTTATCATGGAAGCCCAAGCCCAAGCCCAAGCCCATGAACTTTTTACAAACTTACGGTCAGAGATTCGGTGTCACTCGGGCAGTATCAGCATCAATTCAAATTTTCACTTTCCCGGCAATGCTCTGCACCGCCCGCCGGCTCCATGGAAGACGATTTAATTCGACCGAAATGCAAAGGTCCTCACTCTCTCTCTGCACCCGTATCTGTATCTCTCTCAATAATAAGAGTATCCTATGCATTTCATTGATAATTCTCCAATCTAGGGCTCTTCATCATCCACATATTTCCCAATTTCAGGTATGGAATCCGTGGTTGCTACAGTTAGTGGATACCACGGATCAGAGCGGTTCAATATCATCAAAATGGTATCTCAATCCGGCGCAAGTTATGTCGGAGCCATGAATCCATCCACCACTCATCTGGTATCATTTTTATTTTTTCAAAAACTATTTTCTAGATAATTATTTTTTTCTCTACATAATTAGAAAATTTTAATATGTTGATTTCATAATGAAAGTTGTTGGTTGATTAGGTGTGTCGAAAATTTGAAGGAAGAAAGTATGAGCTTGCAAGGAAATTCAAGATAGTCATAGTTAATCATCAGTGGATAGAAGATTGTATTAAGCAAGGAAGGCGTGTCCCTGAGCGTCCCTATACCAAGCAATGGTATACTAAATTTGTGCTTTTTATGCTTGACATAAGAAATTTATGTATCTCTGAAGTTCAATTTCGTATTTGTAGTTCAGATTCTGTAAGGCCTTTCATATAACTGGTGGATTTTTAATCATACACTAACTTGTACAGTTCACAGCATGAAAATATATCATGTACGGGTGCAAGTTATGTGCTATAGTTACATTGTTGAAGTTGGACATTTTCAATAACTTGTCATATGCAGGGTTGTGGTAAGTGTAAAAATAGTTTAAGCACTTAAAATGTGAAATCATTCAACAGGTAGCTGAAGCTGATTCTCGGCTTTCTTTAAGTTTATGGATGCCACTGTATAAGCTGTACTACTAGAACTTGGAATTTATGATGCATCAATTGGTGAAGTCTGATGAGTGTAAACAACAAGAGTGTATTATAGGTTACTCTGGTAATTAATTAAAGATACACGATTTAGAGGTCAAATTCAGGCACACCTGGAATTTTGTTAAAATCACCTGCAATGGTCCATGGCCTTGTACTTAGGACAGCAATGCAAGTATTTTCCTAAGAAAAAGGAGAAAACTGTTTCTCTTTTTATACCAACTTTACAGCCTTCTCTATGAATGAAGAATTTCTTTGGTTTTAAGGACCCATAATTCTTCACAATTTAATTTAGTACAAGTTACCATTTGAGCAAACTCTATTGATGATTAGTGAATATAGTAATCTAACCACTATATTCATAGTGCAGAAACTCACTTGTGCGGTTTCCTGATTTCCTTTCTTACAGTGGGAAAGAAGTGGGCCCTTTACTGTTAAAGGTTTCAATTTCTGATAAAATAAGTCCTCTGCTTCCTAAGCTGTCCAGTGCATGCAACAATTTTGAAGAATCTGTGATTGATATTGAATGCGGCGAGAGTGATAATGATGTTTGGACTGATTCTTGGTTGTTGAAGGAGGTTAGATCTAATCTTTTGACTATTAGTGATATTCTTTCTTTTCTGCTGGTAGAACTAATTGAATGATATAGACATGAGTGGTGTTTGATTATTCATATAATAACATGGCTGAGTGTAGCGGTTTCAGGCGAATCGAAGTTACTACATTCTTGCAACTTGTTTGTTTTGGTTCTGTATGAGCTGTTGACTAACTTCTACTTGTTTCTTTAATCATAGTTTGAGTTGGTCCTCTAGTACCCTTTGGCCCAAAGTTCAGTTTTCGTTGTACAACTTTCTCCGTTTTCTCTTAAATCAAAGTTTGAGTTGGTCCTCTGGGACCTCTACCCTTTGGCCCAAAGTTCAGTTTTGGCTGTACAACTTTCTCCGTTTTCAACAATATATTGTGCACGATGTACATCCTCTACACTTTGGGAAAAACTTATCTAATTGTTTGAATTGTAAGGTTACATTGCGATAATTAGGTGCAACATTAGGGTCTTAGTTTTGTATTGCGTTCATCCTTATGAAACCATGCATCCTAATCCACTAAGTCGTTAAGCTTGGTGACTCCTTGCAATGCTTGGGTTAGGTTCTGAGCCCAACACAATCTCTATGTTGGGGTGCTTCTCCATCCTTGTTTTCCTTATTTCTTTCAAGGTTTTTCTTGGGGTGGTGGTAATTGGAAATGGTGGTTGCCAGTGTGAATTCGTAAAGTAAAAGGTATATTCTTATGCTTCTGAGCATGAAGGCCTGTAATATCCAAGAATAATGAAGCAAACTATGGAAGCTGCGTGCAGATTATCGCTGAGACAGGCTGTATTGCTAATTGTATTTCTTGCTGTGCATGCCTTGTGACGCCCCGACCTGGATTTCCATACAAAATCCCAAGGTCGGGTTGCCAAAACAACATAACAAGACTTAACAAAAATGTAAACACCTGATTTAACAATAATAATATAGCAAGTCTTCGGCGACACTACTGCCGGAACCCAACTAACAACAACCACGAGTCTATAACTCGGGAGAAGAAACAACAATACAACATCGGCCACAACATGCCCGGGAACACCACTGAAATAAAAGCCAACTCTATAAACAAGCACGACATACATGTCGGTTACCAAAATAATGATACAAAACCAAGTATGATTCTACCAAAAAGTAAAGTCTATATAACTTTACATAACCATCGGATCTCACAAAAAGAAAATACTACAATAACTGTACAAACCATAAGTACAACCACGAGGACAACCTGCTAATTAGTCATGTCCTCACCGACCTCACCGAGAACTACCTGGCTGGTGCGGATCTGAGGAAAACAATTAAACACAACGGGGTGAGTCGAAACTCAATAAGTTACTAAATGCAACTATATGACATAACATAATGCTCAACTGTAATTGTAACAAGGTAATAGCATTTCTATATGTCACAACTCAACATGAAATATCATCCATGATATACAACTTATGTTAAACACATAGCACTTTGATGCTCACATAAGTACTTGTAAGTAAATCACATAATAAAGGATATCTTTCTCTTTATTTGTCTTTGCGTTGCTCCTGCAATACACAAAATAACCAACGTGTATTGATACTCGTCTATGATGTATCGACATCCCCGAACCTGTCGGGTCTCCCCCGAAAACCTATCGGGTCTTAGCAAGCAAAGTCACGCATATTGCAATAACAGTGGGGCTACCTCCCACCTGTGGTCAACAAATGAGGTGTGTGTACTCCAGTACGAAGACTTATAGCAATTCCAAACATTTATTTATCAAGGCTATATGTCGTCCCACCTTGACTCGTTAACAAATCCAGCAGGACTCAATGCGATGCACAAAATGGTTTCTACTCATCTTATGCAATTTAACCCCAAGTTCAAAAGTAGTGAACTTGGTAAATGTCAAGTAATTCATATTACTCAATAACATACCAACAACAAGCACATATTTGCTCAAGTTTTCACATCCACATAGAGCTAATTTACAAGTCTCTATTCCACAAATATTAATCATTCACTTAACCAACTTGTTTGAGAGTTCATAATCTTACTCAAACAACTTAGAATTCTCGTAGGGATTTAACGTAATATTCAGTGTATATTGTTCATCCAAAATTCTACTTCAAGGTTTCATGAACATAATTGTTCACTTTGGGGTTGGTTGCTATATGCAACTTATTTCCCAACTCTAGTCTTTGTTCTTCTCTTAGTACAATTCTAAGTTCAACCATGGAGTAATTATTCCAACCAAACCATCTCATACCAAGAATCTAACACAACCAATATTTTCACAAATTCAAGTAGCATTTAGACATGTAATTAACATCTTTAGCAAGGCTAGCAAATTCATTATGTAACTAGCATGTTTTGAAGTTTTAAGCATACAAAGGGGGATTAGTAACTTACCTCAAATTAGAAAATCAACCCACTAAAAAGAGAATCAAAGCCTTAAAAATAGTTCTCCTAATCTTTAGCAACCCAACTATGGTCTTGCATGTAAGGTTTGATGGTTGGATTTTGAGGAGATGCAAAACACACAGCAAACTTACCTTGAACAGCACACACAACTCTCTCTCTTGTGATCTTGAGTGATTTAGGATGGAATGGGAGTATGTTGTTTACTCATTCTGGTGTTCAAGGGGTGGAAGAGAGTTGGCTTACAACCTAGGGACGTGGCTCTTTTACAAACAAAGGTCTTGCATGTTAAAAATAATAAAATAAAACATGTACAGAAATTCTGTCAACAGGGCGATCTCCCTAACTCGAGGCAAAGAGATCGCTCTACCCTCTGTCTACAAGGCGATCGCTCTGGTGTAAGCCAAGACGATCGCTTTGACCTTAAATCTCAGATACCAACTTTCTGTCAACAGGGCGATCGCTCTGGCCCTTGCCAAGGCGATCGCCTTGTCCACAGTACTGAAAATAATAAGTACAAGGCTCTAAAATGCAACCCAAGCCATTCTAAATAGTTCTTAAGCAAATTTTGACAAGTATTCCAAGGCCAAACACTCAACAAGGATTCCCAACAAGTCCAAGAACTTTGCTAGAAACATAACACAAAGGTTACATGATTTGTAAGTTGTAACACAACCAATACATATCAACTTCATAATGTATATCATCATAATTCACATCACTACCATGGCATTCTATTCTTACCATGCTATGCAAATATTTCTATCATGTATATTTAACATAATAACAAGGTATACAAATATGCAATTAACACATAGGAGAGCTAGGGTATTACATGCCTTTATCTCAGTTGAGATTTTAATTTAGTTTTCTTCTTTTATGATCTGTAGTTTCGTTAAATTTATTGGTCATTAGATGATTTGATGCATCCTTTTCTTTTAGACCATTTTGTTGTCAATGGTTGACATTCATATAATATCCAGTGTTAAACTTAAAATTCATTTAACAAATGCCTATGTTATGTTACCAATATGATTATCCACTCTTGTGTTACCAATATGATTAGCTACTCTTGACTTTTTCATGATACATCACTGCAGAATTTGTCATCTGAGTGTGGACAAAGAAAGAATGGTTCTATTAGATCAAAGAGAAAAGGCATTAAGAGAAGTTTGAGGCTGGAACACTCGGTACACAGCAGATATTCATTTGATGAGTCTCCTCTGTCTGGTTCAAGAAGTGTAGAGGTAATGGATGGTTGTATTATTGTGGATGTATTGATTATAGCTGGAACCAAAGTGACTGAAATTCACGACTGTTATGGAGTTATTAACGGTGTTTTATTATGGTTGTACCGATTATACCTGACAATCTTTTTATTTTTATTTTTAATTTTTTAAAATCATTTCTTCTTGTTATGTAGTCTGAAGATTTAAGCTCTTCCCCAACACGTCCGGTAAGACAGAAATGGAGTAGCACTAACTGCAGTACCACTGCTGAACCTTCTAGGAGAGGTCGTAGGCTGGTGAAAAAGAACACTTATAGAGAGGTGTTAGACTCTTCCTCAGATTCTGAGCAAGAATGCAACCCTATACATGTTCGTCACCGGAATGATGACTTTGCTACTCCACCCAACTATTCATTTGGTGGAAACAATGAAAGCAGAAGGGCATCTAATGTGAGGTTTCATGACCACGAAAAAAGCAGAGCTGAGCTTTTGGATAATGTTGATGAGATTGAAGATTTAAATGATGCTTGTAATCTTGAAGATTTATCACGTAGTGAGTGTGCCAACTCTTCTCTAGGTAGGGATCCTCGAAATCACTGTTCAACTGTTGACAAAGATTCAAAGGAAATCCAACTAGTTCCCAGATTGCCTACATCATCAGAATTATCGTGTGTTATATGTTGGACGGATTTTAGTTCAACTAGAGGGGTTTTGGCATGTGGACATCGTTTTTGTTTTTCATGCATACAGAGCTGGGCAGATCATATGGTACGCATTTTCTTCTGATTCACTTTTTGTTCTTATAAACATTGGATGCACCATTTTCATTGTTCCTCGCATAAAATTCAAATTATTGGAGAAAAGATTAATGATATTTTAATGTGACTTGTTCTGACAGAGAAACTTAAAAGAAGATTCTTTACTTAATTTTACATTTTAATTGTCTCCATGACGATGTACACTGAGTACTAGTAGTGTTTGAAAGATCACTACAAGTAATATATTTCATCTAGTTTGCAAGTGAACCTTAAACAACTGCTCCCGATCCTTGTACTTGGGCCAATGCAATTCCTAAATATGGCATGTCGTTGCGAATTATGGGACCTGGAGTTTAAATATCCTGTTGTTTCCTGAGAAGTATAATGACGCTGAGGCATATACGTCTAGCAATTTTCTATTAATTTTATGCCCGAGTTCAATGTGGACAACTGAACCCCACTGAAGTGGATCTAGTGTCCCAGTTCATCACCTGTGTTCGATTTTTTATTCACTCTTTCCAAACATCTTGAACAGTGGTTTGTTATATAAGATATCCAGAGTGCTGGACTTGAAGAATGTAATCAGGTTTTTAATGAATCTTCTGCCTGGATTATATCTTCTCATCTGAATTCTGGTGTTGAGAATCCAGATCACCATGTTGATGATGGTGAAATTAACTGCCAAGGATAGTTTAAATGGCAGTTTAAAACCAAGTTGCCGGGGGTGAAAAAGAACGCTTTCATTCTTTCATGACAGATAATCCAGCTAAGGGCAAAACACTTCTGACTCTAGATGTTTTTGAAAACTGTCACAGGATTGTTAGATTGCTTTTTAGGTAAAAATAGGTTACTGTTTCAAATAAGATAAAAGAATGACATGGCCTCGGTACTTTATCATTGGTGATTAGTCTCATTACCTTGAGAGTTGAGTCTGGTGACCTCCCAATATTTATAACCCTACATCTACCACAAGTTGGTAAGTGGATTTTTTCCATGTAGTTTACACATCTTTTTTATTTTTATTTTTAATTGACTTAGCTGTTCTTGGCCTGCAAGCTATTACATCTAAATGCTATTGTATCACTTTTAGTCATAACTTTGTAAGTTGGTAATGCTTTTCACAGGCTTCTATGAGAAAGATTTCAACATGTCCTTTGTGCAAGGCCAGTTTTGTGTGCATTCAAAAAGTGGATGATGCAGTCTCTTCTGATCAGAAAATATACTCGCAAACACTTCCCCATGACTTTTCAGATTTATACATTCTTCCTGATGGTGAAACATCCTTTCTCGGGGCACAGGTAAATCTCTATGCTAATTCCCGCTAATTTAATGACTTCAGCTTTGAAGACCGCTGCCCCATTCTCACGGAAAATGTGATTTTTTTCAAAAATCTCTATTTCCTGTGTGGTTTAATATCATATACTCCCTCCGTTCCACCCAAAGAGTCCATGTTTGAAAAGTCTAATCATTAAGGAATATATAAGAGCAGGAACAACGGAGTAGCAAAAAATGGGGAGCTTATTTCCCTTTTTGATCATTTTATTACAAAAATACCATTAAGCTACCCATTTAAGCTACTTAACAAAAATATCCTTTCAACAATGCACAAACTTCAATAAATTTACATACCCCATTATCTTTACCTCTATTAATTTAATATCTTTAAATCTTTATATATTAAATTCATAAAAAAATTGATCTTGTGTCCAAATAAAATAAACAAAGTCTCTATTTATAGATAAAAATGTGTACTTTAATACAAAAAAAAAAAAAGATGATTTTTTGTGGTCGAAAATGGCCAAAAACAGCAAGAAAAACAAAAGCTACAGTAATGTGTCAGTGCTACAGTGCATGACAGTAAAAATTTTTTTTTTCATCGTAAAATGGAAGCAAGAAGGGCACAGTTTTAGGACTTTTTTTTACCTAAACTACGTCGTTTTTGTTGTTTGTTTTTTGTTTGAATTGTGCTAAGTGACGGGAGCAAAATAAGCTCCCCAATCCCAGCTGAAGCTACCAAGCGACTGATTAGATACTCATTTGATACCCCGTTGGAAGCTTTGATCCCCGTTAGACACTCCATTGTACACGCTCTAAGTATCATTAGAATTGGTCATAACTATAAAAATACTTGAGCATAGTTAATATGATTATACCACATGTGGTGGGTAAAATTATAAACTTATGAAGATTGTTGGCATAATTTTTGAAAGTGGACTCTTTACGCGAAACATCCCAAAATAAAATAGACTTTGCCTAGAACGGAGGGAGTAATTTTCAAATACTTTCTTTCTTTTTCTTTTTCTTCTTCTTCATATATATATTTTTTTTCTTGCTTGAGAAGTTTCTCTTTGATGGGAAGTTCGTGAATTCAGGAATACAGCTTCAATGGATAAGACTTTCACAAGTGCAAATATATTACTTGAAGTTCTTTTTCTGTTTTGATAGTTCTCATTTCTGACTTGGTCTGTTTTGGCTAATCTTTTGGGGGTTTATAAAATATAGCCTTCATCAGCACCAGTTTGCTACCAATGCTACCGTCGAGAACCTGAGGATCTTCTCATTAGATGTCATCTCTGTCAGATTCGATGTGTTCATTCCTATTGCTTGGACCCTCTAGTGCTTCCATGGACATGCATCCACTGCAAGGATCTTCGAAGGCTCTACCATCATGTCCGCTAGGCAACCTTTACTTATATTGATATAAACTCTTGTGCAAACTTGGGAATAATCTGAATTCTACTCACTTTCATCGCTTAAGTTGTTTCCATTTGATCCATACAGAACTACAAACTTTGACTTACGATTGTTTAAACTTGATCAAGTTTAAATCTTTTAGCGATTTTTTGATTTTCTGTGTCCCTAAAATTATGTTAGTCTCAATAGACGATGCTACCTTATTTTGTAAGAGATGTTATGATTCTGATTATGTATCGTTGGTGAAAAACACTTGTGAATTGTGATGGCCTAAAATCGGGCCCTTTTTAACTAAAACTAGTTATATAGACCGTGCAATGCACGGGTGCAATTTAACTTTTGTGTTCAATTGATACATTTTAAAAATATTTTTGAAAAAAATTATCATTATTGAATATAGAAGTTTGTTTACTTCATGTCTGACAAAAGTTAAGTATTGTCAATATATGTAAATTGGTAGTTGTTTATTATAATATTTTTGTTTCAAAATAAGTATTTTTTATTGGTGGTCAATACATATATTTTTGTTTCTATACATTTTAAAATTTTTTTAGTACCCTTTAATGATATCATATTATTGAGTTTTTTTATCTCTTTTTTTCATCTTGCACTTAGTAAAGATATTTTGGACAAATATTTGAAAAAATTTACAAAATTAAAAATAAAATATTTAATTTGGGATATATTGAAGAAATATAACATATTTCTGAATAAATGAGAATTGTTTAAGAATTGAATATAATTATATTATTGAAATAATTTTTGGAGATCATTCAATGATTAAAAAATGTTTAATTGGATACTATATATATTTACATATTTTTTATACACTATCAGTTTGAAAAAGAAATTTCACAAATATCAATAAAACATAAGCATCAATTTTGAATAAATAATTTAAAGTTTTGTTAATATGGATCATATATTATATACATTATTTTAGGACATTTTAAATAAAAATATGAGACTCAATTTGACATGGAGAGAGTATCATATATAAAAATAAAATCTAGTTGGTTTATATTATAAAATAATTTATAGAATAATATAATATGTTTTTAAAATCTTTACATATAATATAATTGATTGAGTTGGTTTAAGGTGTATAATCATATTTAAAAGGGTGTTGGTTCAAATCTCAATGACAACATTATTTTATTTCCTAAAGTCCTTCTCCTATTAGTATTACCTAATAGTAATACATATTGTAAAACCTATTATTATTAGGAGCCCCTTTGGTACAGTGTTTTAAAAACGCAGTGTTTTAAAAACGCAGGTCTTTCCTTATAAATACGTTTGGGTTTGGGATATCATTTCAATACGCAGCTTTTTTTTTCCTATGAGCGTTTTAAAACCTGCGTTTTGGGAAAAAGCTGAGAATTCCAGCGTTTTAAAACGCAGCTGCGTTTTCTGCCGCAGTATTAAAACATATTTTTTGCAAATAAACTGTGTTTTATCCCTGCGTTTTGGCCAAAACGCTCGACCAAACGGGCTCTAGGTATTGTTATTAGCTAATGACTTAGAAATGAAAAGTCATTTCACTCCAAAGGTCATGCTTACTTGGAGGCTTGAGAATCAAAAGAACCAAAAGTTGGATGAGGTGGCACACTTAGAGGCATCCTCACCAACTTTAAATATATATATATGTTTTTAAAATCTTTACATATAATATAATTGGTTGAGTTGGTTTAAGGTGTATAATCATATTTAAAAGGGTGTTGGTTCAAATCTCAATGACAACATTATTTTATTTCCTAAAGTCCTTCTCCTATTAGTATTACCTAATAGTAATACATATTGTAAAACCTATTATTATTAGGTATTGTTATTAGCTAATGACTTAGAAATGAAAAGTCATTTCACTCCAAAAGTCATGCTTACTTGGAGGCTTGAGAATCAAAAGAACCAAAAGTTGGATGAGGTGGCACACTTAGAGGCATCCTCACCAACTTTAAATATATATATATATATATATATATATATATATATAGATTTGTAATTACTCCATCCGTTCCGGGCAAAAAGTTTACTTTTGATTTTTTTCAGTCAACTTAGTTAAAATTTGACCGATAATTAACATAAATTTAATGGTTTTTACAAAGTTATGAAAATTGTAATTCATAGTATTCTTAAGATAGTTTTTAATTAATGAAATTTTATTTCTTAAAATATAATTAAAGTATGTAAAATTTTGATTTGATTTAGTTACATGTTAGACTTCTAAAAAAGAAAAGTAGACTCTTTACCTGAAACGGAGGGGAGGGTGTAACACCCGAGATTTCTCATTCGCTCAGCTTAGGTTGTATTTATTTAATATTTGAATCGGTCTCATATTACTTCTAATTGATGTACCTATAGCTTGATTTTATTGTTGGGATGTGGTACATTTATTCTTTCATTGGCCTAAAAGTTTTAGAGAAAATGTAATTTGACCCCCTAAACTTGTATAACTCGGTTTGCTTTGATTCCAACTTGATTAGTGGGCTATAATTAATGGTAAATAAGCATAATGAGACGTAGTAAGGATTAGTTAAGGCTAATAAGGGTTAATTGGGTTTAAGATTGAGTTATTAACGCTGAACACCTCACCAATATTTTAAATTTTACATTCTAGCCGTTAAAGTTCCTAAATCACCCGTTAAGCATCCGATTAAGTTGAGATTATCTTGATTAATTATGATTAATTAAATTTAAGTATGATTAGCTATTCTAATCAAGATTAAGGGATACTAAACATGTTTAGCTAGATCTAATCCCGTTTAATTCGCTTAATCACATAATTAGTGACCAACCAATCAAATTAGGGCACACAATGTTTGACCATTTCACAACATGCCACCTCAAGCTTGCTATGGATGATTAATGACTTAAAATTGCTGGAGAAAAGAGATTAGTTCATTCCCTTATTTAGTTCTCATCTTCTTCCTACATAGAGAGAGAGAGAGAGGGGTCATTCTAAAGAAAGAAAGCTAGGGTTTGAAGGGGAAAACTCCATCTTTCGCCTTGGTTGCTTTCATTAAAGTTGTAGAGCTCGACTTGGGGGTCAAGAGAACATAAAAATATTGAAGTTTAATCAGTAGAATAGTTCTTCAACTTGGTAAGGGGACATCTTGCTTATGTATGTTCATGATTATGATTGAAATTGATGATATGAGGTTGATAAATTGAGTTTCATAATATGTGCCAAGTACAAGCATGTTTGTGGTGATAGTTTGTACACTTTGTGTTGATCTTTTGAGGTTCTATTATATTGTAACTTCAGTGGTTCATAGCATGCTTGTTGTGCGTTGATGTTGGCTTAGTGATTAGAGAGTTATTGGTTGGTTTGGTAAAGTAGACACATAAGTTACAATAGGAGCAGTCCCTGTTTAAGGTTACTGTCCGAAAGGTGCTGTGGAAAATTCGTCCATGGGAATTGTCTGATTTTTGGATATGTTGTACATTCATGTGTTAGGAAATAGCTTGTAAATTTTCATGAGATTTGGAGTTCGGGAAGTACCTCAATTACGTTGTGAATTGTCGTTGCGCTGAGTGAACTGTTAGCAAGTTATTGATAGGTGGATGGAATTATGTACTTGAACAAGTCTTAGCTTGTTAAGCAATACTACTTGAGCTAGTATGAGACATTATCTCGTATTGTGAGATCTATCATGTGAATTGAGTTAGTTGTGTGGATACAACTTACTTGAATCTTGCATATGTACTTGCAACGTGGTGTAACAAATTATGAGTAGTTAATGGTACGTAAGGATGGGTTTACTTTATAACTCATCAATGTCTCATATGTTACTTTCAATGGTCATGAAATAGTCAAACGTGAATAACAGAAATGACATGGCTAGAACACCCAAGTGGTGATAATGTGAGCAACAACTTGTGAATTTGTATGATAGCAACATCCAGGGAGTTTAGGGTAACCTTTGACTATGTTACGGGGCGGAGTGCAGTGCTAGTCAGCAGCGGTATCCTATTCGGACCTAACCCTCTGTTATTGGCCATAACAGATGTTTCTTTTTCTACTACCCCTGCGGGAGGTAGTGTAGTTTTCACACGAGCTAGGGGTTGTAGGGACCCGGCCACGTGTTGACTTTGCCCGGGCTATATTTATCGTAATTTATGAAGATGATCGTGATAGTTCAAGCTTCATCAACAATTGAGGGGTAACAAGGATGGAAGCGGATGGTCGGAGATGTATCTCGACCTTGTATCCTTAACATGTAGGCTTTATGCCTTATGTGTATGAGATCTCACTACTCGTGATGGGTCATTTCGTTCTCTGGTATGGGACAGTGAAGGTTATGAGCCGGCTACGTAGTAACGGGACTTGAATGTTTATTGTGTTATTAAATGTTTATCGTGTTAAATTAAATTGTTGTGTTGTTCTCTACATGGTATCATACTTAAACTGTTGCATACATGCATATCATACATAAGTATAGTAGAACCTTACTGAGTCATAGGTGACTCACCCTTTCACTATTGTTTTCCTTAGATTGAAGCGAGGCACAGGGGTCACACACGTGAGGCTATGCGACTTGTTGTGAAATAACAGATGGTTGACTTTCTTTTTGGTTGTTTTTGATTTGTATATATATGGCCAAACAGTGGTCATATCATACTGTTTATGTATTAAAGTTGGTCTATTTAACATTGTATATAAGGGCTAGATGCCTTCTAATTTGGTTTGTATGTAAGTTGGATGAGTTTTGTAAACTCAGTTGTATTCTCTTTAGTTTATGAATTTGAAGAGCATGTTGCCATGTTTCAGTTTTAGCAGTTGTGTTGTGTTAAGCAGGTGATTATTTTGATTATGTATAGCAGATTCATGCCCGAATTTAGGCTTTGTTTAGAAGCTTGAAGTGGGGTGTGACAGAGGGAGTATAAGTGTAACCACCCCCTGTTTGGTTCTTGCATTCCACACTTGTAACTTCTTACGCTATATTAGGGGGTTTTCGCTAAATGACATATAAATAGTGGTTGAACTCTTTTATTTCTTATTTTGGTTGCCCTGTGTGTTAGAAACATTATATTCCACTCATGTTAGCTATATTAAGGGTGGGATGGAGAGAGAAACTTGTGATTTTATCACTATGTTTATATCTGAAAAAGGGAAACCTGAAATCGTTGTATGTAACCTCTCAAAGAAAGAAATTCGACATATTTTGCTAGAGTCTCTCTTTGTTGCTTACAGGCACCCTCAGAGGCACGACGCCTTGTGCCTTCTGAAAGGGGACGTTAAAAGCTTCAAGAGGGAGGGCTAGTCCAGTAATCAATTACAACCCTCATTCCTAAATTGCGTAAATGAATTTGTCTACCTGAATCCACCTCTGACGAAATTCAATATAGAAATTAAGAGATCAAGATGGTACATTGTGGCAAGATCATGTTTAATATCTGGTTATTCTTATTTCTAGTAATGTCAATCCCGTTCACAGTATTGGCCATGGCGTACTATGGAAGGCGAGGCTTTCTAACTGCTCGAACATGCTTCGTGAACAACGTATGGATCCCGTTGGCATATGGATTCATCATATTCGTCTCGTCGATAATCGGAATAATTGGCTCATTGTGTAGGGTTAAGCTATTGCAAAACATTTTCAATTGGATAGTGAATGTAGTAATTGTTTTGTCATTTTGCATCACAATGTACTATCTCCTTGCATTGCCCCGCATCCCTCCGCTCATTGCGTGGGAAAGCATTTACAACAACACCGTGCCATGGACGGTGGTGTACCCGACATTGCTGCAGTCAACGTTGGTGAACGGCGGCAGGTGGTCGAAGGTTCAGTATTGTTTCAGTGAGATTCAGCTTTGTGACATGGCCCACAAACACAAGGATGTATCTCACATCCCCAATACCACGAGGACCTACGCCTTGTTAATTGTAAGATTTTTTCTTCTCTCTCAAATAAATCTCATACGTACATGTGTAACTGTAGGATTTAATCTTGTTCCGTAACGCTAAATTTAATAGGTCAAAATTAATGATCTGCATGACCATTGTATGTATGTCCATCCGAACCATTTTGAGACGAAAATGGAAGATGCATGCTTGACCGAGAAACACAATGAATGAATGAATGGTGATTATTAATTAATTTGTGTTTTGTTTGGCAAATTCATAAAATTTTAGCAAGGTTGCTGCTATCCCCCAAGTCGATGTGGTCTAAAGAATACAAGTGAATACCAATGGGAGGCACCGAAAACAGGGCCGCTTCCTCCTCCAAGTGATGCGGAATGCGAAAGATGGACTAAGGTCAGGGATGGCAAGTGCTACGACTGTGATATGTGCAAGGCAAGCTATTTAGCCAAATTCCATGGAGATTGGAAAGGTGTTAGCTATTTCCACCTTTATTTCATGTTCTACATCCTAGTCGTCTCCATATTTACCGGCTGTGGAGCCTTCACTTAACTTGAACGTGATAACGACCGCCACTGTACTGTACTGATTGATATATTGCATTGCCTTATTATCTTCACTCCCGGCCCTCTTTTGTTTCTCTTTTTGGCCTTGAAGAATCAAGAGCGATGGAAACTATCCGCGTTAAGTTGAATCCTGGAGGAGCTGACATTCATCCTACTTAATTTGTTAGGGACTTAGTAAACTTCATCTTAATTAGGTGGATGATATTAGTTTCCGTAGGTGTTTGAATTACAGTGTTAGGGACGTTCGTTCTATATATTATAGCGAAATTAACCCATTCAAGTTTCAATTTTCTTTTTTTATTCCAATGGTTAATTGCCAACGAAATGTACATAATGATCGTTTTTTATTTATTTATTTATAAAATGTACCTTTTTTTTTTTTTTTTTTGTTCATATCTTATTTGGTTGTCACTTCAATTCTTTGTTTGTTCTCTTATTTATTACACATCGTTTGTTATGGATCCGATTAGATAATCTCATCCTTTTGAGTTTGTAAGCGAAAGAGACGATGAATAACACGCACGCGCGCACACACACACACACATATATATATAATTATATATATATATATATATTATCTATCTTTCATCTTCTAAGATACTCTTATGATTTATTAGTGATCACGCCAAAAATGGGTTGTGACCACGTCAGTTCCACGTAGGCGCTGTGCTGTAGTCTATCTGGATACTGGGCCGTGAGTTGCTGGATCCTTTCTGGTAATCTTGTGAGTAGGGGATGGAACAGTGACCTGAGACAGATGAAAAGCACCGTCAGGGGAGCTGGGGGTTGCCCAGCTAAAACCCTCCGGCGTAAGAGTCAGTTACAAGGTGGTGGAATGGCCAGTGTTCACAGAACTTGGTCTGTGAATGTGGCTGATGATAATGAGCTAGAGTTTAGGAGTGCAAGTGTGTGCAAGTGAATAATGTTCATCCCCTTGAAGTGAGTCCATACCTTGGTATTTATAGGCTGGCGGAGGGTGGTATCTCTTCATGGAGAGGAGACCGTGTGGAGACAATCCCTGTGGCAATCTTTGTCCCCTAGTGCCTGCAGGCGGCGGCAGCTGGTTCAGGAGATCGTGGCCGTTCTCCGTACTGTGGTCCTTGTACTTTCCTGTCAGAAGGTGGAAAGGTGGAGCAGGCTTCCGTATCAGCAGAACTGTACCTTCCCTATGTCCAGTAAGGGCGAGCCACGTGTGCAAGCGGGACCAGGCGGGGTTGAGCCGAGGTCGACTTCGGGTATGGTCAGGTCGATTAAGCAGCGGATGTCGACCTGGTCTTGCGCAGGTCGCCTGAGGAATTTGCCAGGTCGTCGTAAGGGTAGAGCATGCTGGGATCCGACGGCCCGATGCAGCGTGGCTTCAGTCGGCGTTTCTTCGTGGCGGGGTTCTACCTCGGTGTGGGCTCCAGTGTGTGACCTGGCCGCTGAGGTGATGGCCACGTGTCAGGAGGGAAGGGTGAGGCCGTTCAGTAGCCCCCTACTTCTCGAGGAGAGGATTTATCCTCGATGTGAGAAGTAAGAGATGCGTGGCACCGAGCTGGTCGCTTCTCGAGAAGCTTCCGGATTCCAGCTCGATCGTTGTACTTTTCTTGGAGAACGTGCGCATTTAATAAGTGCAGCGTCCACAGTGCGCATTTAATGGCACGTCCCTTCAAATTCAAAAACTGGCGGTTGAACTTCTGTTTCTAAACGGCGTCGCATAAGGATCCGCGTGTTTTTTACGTGGGTCGACCCGGTTTTTCGGATTCCCTATATAAGCAGAAATCCATTATTCCTTTTCACTTTTTACCAAACCTTCTCAAACACTCCGGCGATAGGCGATTTCCGGCGTCCCATTCCTCTCTCAAAAGCTCAGATTCCGGCTTTGTTCTTGCATTTCCTTGCTTTCTCAAGACTCTAGGTTAGTATTCCTTGAACTTTCCTCCATTTTCCCTCTGTTTTGAGCCTGTTTCCTTTACTTATTTCTGTCTCCGGTGACTTCACCGTGTTCTGGGTTTGGGGTTCCGGCGGGTTTGAGATTTTTCAAGTTTTGACTGTGGTGGCCCTCTTCGCTTTGTTCAACCGAGTCGATCAGTTCGAGTCGACCTGTCTAAGGGGTAGCTTTTAGGCCGACCTGCCTTTCATACTTATCCATTCTTCCCGTTAGTTCATCTTCCTCGTGTTCTGTCCCTGAGAACATGAGGACCAAGCGAGCCAATGAAGGCCCCATGTTTGCCAGGCCGCCAAAGGGCCGAGCTATATACGTAACCGAGGACGGCGACTGGAGGGTTGTCCTTCCTAGCGAGGCGAAAACCTTATTGACGACCTGGGGCGCCAACCTGGACGGCTTGGTCGTCCCTCCTGACGAGCCCTATAGGGTTGCGAACATTCCTTTTGGCTCCTCGATGAGGATCATCGAGAGATATGTGACGCCATGTTGGGGCTCCTGTACTTGTATTTTGATGATAATAGGGTCGCTAGCAAGGCGGGGGCCTTCCAAAGCCATCACCTCGGCCGTGCCGCGACCTCGCTTCTTGACGCTAGTCATGCTTTGCGGCACCTCGGAGCAAGAAAAGGAAGCAAGTTGATCCGACGGTGCGGGAGCGTGCATTCCGGGATTGGATGAATAGGATGACCCTCGCCGACCTGGATTCATGGGAATCCAAGTATCCGTACAACTCTGACGATTATCGAGGGCACCTCCCCGACCCCATACTTAACCTGGACACTTTGAGGGCCATGAGGAGCCGAGTTGGCTTCTACCTAAGTTTTTTCGAACTGGGTCTCCGACTTCCGTTGGACCCTTTCATCTGCGAGTTTCTGGATGTCACCTCGACCGTACCCTTCGATCTCTCTTGGAACACCATGAGGATCCTGATCTGCTTCGCTGCGAGTACCCGCATGCTAGGGTTTGAGCCGACCTTGACCCTCTTCTGCCACTACTTTCACCTCGACCGTAATAACAATCGTCTTCAGGCTAAGAGCCAGAATTATAGGGTGAAGTTGTTTTCTGACCCCCCCAGCAAAGTATCGGGCTGGGCTGACAAGGTGATTCTAGTCGAGAGTAGGCTGGGGTGGAACTTCGCGGTTCCGACGGAGGAGCCATACACCCTGATTCATAATGCCGACCTGGACGAGTATGATAGGTCGGCGAAACAAGCTTTGGAGGCTCCTTTGGGTGTTCGCGGTAGTACGCAGGTCCGGTGCTACGACTGGAAGAGGATAGTCCAAGATGAACATCTCCTCGCTGTCACCGGTCTGTCTCCCCTCAAGGTTAACGGCCTGCCGCCGATGTGCACCTTTCCCCCCTTCGAGAGCTTCCCGGGGTGGATTCTTCACAAAGATCTCGTGCTTCATCGGCACTGCCTTGGCTGCCACAGGGACCCGGAGAGGGGTTGCATCCACCATTGACTTGTTGAAAGTATATTTGTTTTTGAGTTTTTTAGCTTTCTTTGCATATGTTTCATGAGTATCCTGACAGTTCTTCAATTTTGCAGGTATGGAAGACGTTGATTCGAGGAGGAGAAGGAGCACGGCTATGCGGGCCCAGGCCAAAGCTGACAGGTCGGAAAAGCTTGGTCGGGCTCGCGTTGCCGCGACCTTAGCTGGGAACCCCGGGGTGTTCCCGACTACGCTCTTGCCCGTTGACAAGGGCAAGGAGAAGGCGTCCAGCTCGAGGGGGGCTGAGAAGAGGGTCAAGTCCACCTCGGGCCCTGATTCGAGGAAGAAGCTGAGGGTCGAAGAGCCCACCTCGGCCGCAGTGCTCGCGGGTCCTCTTGTCCTCGCCGGGCTTGAGTCCCCCTCTGTGGTCAACAAAGAACACCGTAATGAGCAGCACGCTGTTGCTGCTGCTGCTGCTCCCACTTCTTTGCTGCTACGATTGCTGCTTCTGCTTCTTCGCCGCCGCCGTTGCTTGTTGTTGTTGCCGCTCAGATCTTCTTGTTGGCGCTCGAGCATCTCCAGTGAGGAGTGTTCGCAGTGCTACTAATCTTTCCCCCGAGCCGAGGTTTACCCCGAGCAGCTCGGCTACTCCTGTTCTACCTCAGGTTGAGCCTGCCATGAGCCCTAATACCCTCCAGCTCGAGAGGGGCAAAAAGGTGATCCTTGACATCGCCGATGAGACCCTGGAGGAGACTTTCAGCGAGTGCTCCCCCGCTCGCATTGTCGGTCTGCTGGGGATCGACCTTTCTCGCGTAAGTGTTGCTTGCTTAGGTTTATTTGACGGGTTATATGCCGAGCTGATCAGTTGTTTTAATCTTGCAGTTTGCCGCCGCGATCAAAGGTTATGTCAACAGGCTGGCCCAGGCCCGCAGGGAGAGGCGCGAGTTCCTCGCGCGCATTGCCCAGCTCGAGGAGGAGAAGCGCGAGGCCGCGACAAGGCCGAGCATGATCGTGTGCTCGCTCGCGTGGCCGAGCTCGAAACCGCCGTTGCCTCGGCCCAGGCTGACGTTAAGACGAGCCAGGACCTGGCTGCTAACAAGGTCGAGGAGGCGACCCGAATCGCCGAGGATGCCGCCCGGCAAAAGGCTGAGCTTGAAAGCACTGTTGCTCAGTTGAAGGTTGAGCTTGAAGGCACTATCGCTGCCGCCGATGCCGACCGGGCGAAGCTTCGAGCTGAGCTGAAGTCCGCTAAAGGCGAGGCTCTGACCGCCCAGGGAGAGCTCGTAAAGGTGAAGCTGAGCTTTGAGGGCAAAACTAGTGAGCTGGAGAGGCAGCTGGCGGAGGCGAGGAAGGTGCCGAGCCCGGAGGCTGCTGTTGCCGAGTTCAGAAAGACTTCATCCTATCTGGATGAACTTTTTTCGTACTATGACAAGGGCAAGGCACAGATCCTGCGGGTTGCAGCGGCTTGCGGCACTCCTCTTCGGGACCTCATCAGGTGGGGGGAGGCCGAGTTGAAAGGAGACCTGGCTCGGCGTGGGCATGAACTCGTTCCTTACCAGCCCGAAGAGCTGGAATTGATTGGCAAGAAAGATGCCGAGCTGGGTCGCGAGCCCTGGGTGCCCCCCCCGTCTTCGATAACAACGTGCCTTTTCTACTCGAGGCCATTGCTGAAGGGGAGGAGGTCGACTTCGACGGTGATTTCAAGATTTCAGAATTTGAAGGCACCAAGTCGAATCAGGACGAGCACGCCCATTCCCTTCATGAGGCTGAGAGCCGTGTTGATGTTTGAACCCCGCTGCGTCGGGTTGAATTTGGCAGATTGTGCCGTTTAAACAATTTTCATTTTTGGCTACTTCGATTTCTGTACATAACTTATTTATTTTTGAGTAAATATAATCATGATCGTTATGTTTGATGCAACACTTAGCATTTTAATGTGATTTTCTTATTGCGGTCGGAGCGACCTCGTCGTGGCGAGGTGCAGTTTTTTAAGCTTGTGATCCTCCTCATGGGGAGGGCCAGGTCGAAAGATTACTTCGACGTGGTTGAAGTATGTTAAGATGCGTTCTTCCTCGTGGGGAAGAGCAGGTCGCAATGTGACTTCGACGTGGTCGAAGTGATGTGAGTTGCGATCTTCTTCCTCATGGGGAAGAGTAGGTCGCACTATGACTTCGACGTGGTCGAAGTGTTGTGAATTGCGATCTTCTTCCTCATGGGGAAGAGCAGGTCGTACTATGACTTCGACGTGGTCGAAGTGATGTGAGTTGCGATCTTCTTCCTCATGGGGAAGAGCAGGTCGCACTATGACTTCGACGTGGTCGAAGTGTTGTGAATTGCGATCTTCTTCCTCATGGGGAAGAGCAGGTCGCACTATGACTTCGACGTGGTCGAAGTGTTGTGAATTGCGATCTTCTTCCTCGTGGGGAAGAACAGGTCGCACTATGACTTCGACGTGGTCGAAGTGTTGTGAATTGCGATCTTCTTCCTCATGGGGAAGAGCAGGTCGCACTATGACTTCGACGTGGTCGAAGTGTTGTGAATTGCGATCTTCTTCCTCATGGGGAAGAGCAGGTCGCACTATGACTTCGACGTGGTCGAAGTGTTGTGAATTGCGATCTTCTTCCTCGTGGGGAGGGCAGGTCGCAATAGGATTTCGACGTGGTCGAAGTAGTTCCCGAACAGGCATCACAGATGAAGCATTTTGAGGAATTGAACTTTCATTGATAAACATCTAAGTACAAGCTATTACATTCAGTGATAATATTTTTTGAGGTGGTCGGAGTGCCAGGGGTTTTTGAGTGGTGTGCCATCTGGTTCGGCCAGCCGATATGTTCCTTCTCGGATTATGCCTGTGACTTCGAATGGTCCCTCCCAGTTCGGAGACGACTTGTTTCGTTTGCATTTCTTCCCGTGACTTCGATTTTCCGAGTACCCGCCGCCGACGTGGAAAGTTCTAGGCTTGACCCTCTTGTCATGGTGGGCTTTGGTGAGTTGCTTATAGTTGATCATTCTGAGCCTGGCCTCCAATCTCCTTTCTTCCAAGAGGTCGAGGTCTACTTTTCGAGCTGAGACATTGGCGAGCTCGTCAAACCGGCTGACCCTTATGGTCGGCAGGGCCATCTCTACCGGTGCCATGGCTTCTGACCCGTATGCCAATGTAAATGGGGTCTCCCCAGTTGGGCCTCGTACCGATGTGCGGATACTCCACAGTACCATGGGCAACTCATCGAGCCATCTACCCTTCTTTTCATCCAAGTTCCTTTTCAGCGCGTACAGAATCTTCTTGTTCCCTGCCTCGGCCTGGCCGTTACCCTGGGGGTGAGCAACCGAGGACTGCCAATGTTTCACGTTCATCAGCTCGCACTTTTTGGTGAATTTGGTTGAAAATTGGGTGCCGTGATCGGACACAATGACTCGGGGGAGCCCAAATCGGCACCAAATTTGGTCATGAATGAAGCCTATGGCCTTCTCCTCGGTTATGGTAGCTAAGGGCTTTGCCTCGATCCACTTGGTGAAGTAATCCACGGCTACGATCAGGTATTCACAGTTCCCCCTGGCCTTCGGGAAAGGGCCTATGAGGTCGACTCCCCACAAGTCGAAGGGCCATGCTGCGACCACTGGGGTTTGCTGGGCTGACGGCAATCTGGGGATGTCTGCGAGCCTTTGGCACTTATCGCATCTCCGAACATAGGATTCGGCATCTTTTCGCAGCGTTGGCCAGTAGTAACCTTGGAAAATAACCTTGTCGGCCAATGTCCTTGCGCCGGGGTGTCCACCACACACACCCTCGTGGACCTCTGCGAGCAGGTCTTCGACTGTCTCAGGTCGAACGCAGCGAAGCAGAGGCTTTGTGAACGACCTTCTGTACAGCACTCCGGCGATTACCGTGTATCGGGCTGCTCTTTTTCTCAGCATCTGGGCCAGGTTCTTGTCTGCGGGCTGGATCCCTTGCTCGATGTAATCTTGGATTTCGTCGATCCAACACTTCTTCGTGGGCTGAACAGGCATGACTCTTTCTTTGCACACTGATGGTGAATCGAGGAATTCCAGCCAGACCTCAGGGGGAAGGTCGCCTATCTCCGAGGAGGCGACCTTTGAGAGGAAATCCGCCCGCATGTTTTCCGTTCTGTCGACCTGTTCCAGCTCCCAATACTCAAACTTGTCTAGTAAGCTCCGGGCCAGCTCGCAATATTTGGTCAGCGTGGGGTGGTTAGCCCCGTATTCCCCCCGAACCTGCTTCACGACGAGCTGGGAATCGCTGAAGATGACGACCTGAGTGGCTCCCAGTTCTATTGCGAGCTCCATTCTCGCTATCAGGGCTTCGTATTCCGCCTGATTATTTGACGCAGGGAATTTAAACCTTAGTGCCTTACTGATTTCCTCTCCAGCTGGGGGTCGCAGGGATAGTCCTGCCCCGCTCCCCGATTTGCTTGATGAGCCGTCGACGTGGAGTGTCCAGAACTGTTCAGGTCGCGGTTGCGCTGAGCTCGCGGCCTTTCTTTTCTTGGACCCGCTGGGAGCTGACGTCGAAGCGCTCTGCTCGGTTGTCTCTGTGGTCGGGCTTTCGGTCTTCGCAAATGAAGTTTCAGCGATGAAATCTGCGAGTACTTGGCCCCTGATGGCTTTGCGCAGCTCGTAGGTGATGTCATAAGCAGAGAGCTCTACCGACCACTTCATCATTCTCCCCGCCACATCGGGCTTGTGTAGAATCATGCGAGGGAGGTCGGTGTATACTACTATGGCGTGAGCTTGAAAATAGTAGGTCGGCTTCCTTCCGCCACACCGCCGCACCACCTTCTCTACATTTAGGTACCTTGTCTCCACATCGGTCGGCGCATGTGAGACATAGTAGACGGCTTTTGGACCGAGTTTTCCTCCCTTAACAAACTGCGGCCTGCGGTGTCCGCCGAGGTATACAAACAAGGTCTCTCCGGTATCGGTGGAGAGCGGGGGGCCTAGGTACTCTTTCGGCTCGGCGAAGGCCTGTCGCATTCTTCGTTCCAAGCGAATCCCTTACTACCCCTCGGGATTTTGAAAAATGGCAAACTTTTCTCTGCGACTTCGCGATGAACCGCAGCGCAGTTATCCGTCCGTTCGTACGAACCTCTCGGTCGAGCTAGGGGCTTTCATGTCGACCGGGGCCGAATTTTCTCGGGGTTGGCCTCATGCCCCGTTCATTCACCATGTAGCCCAGGAACCCCTGCTTTCACCCCGCGCCACTTCGGGTTCGGCTTCATCTTATTTCGTCTCAGATTTTCGAATGTTTCCTTCAAATCTTCAATGTGGTTATCCTGTTTGGTCTTGATGACCATATCATCGATGTAGGCTTCCACATTCCTTCCGAGCTGGTCCCCAAATACCTTGTTCACCATGCGCTGATAAGTGGCCCCCGCGTTTTTAAGCCCGAAGGGCATCATGTTGTAGCAGTAGATCGCCCCTGCTGCTCGGAAAGCCGTTAGTTCCTGGTCAGCCAACCACATGCGTATCTGGTGATAGCCCGAATAGGCGTCGACGAAGCTAAGGATTTTGTGGCCCGCGATTGCGTCCACCAGTTGATCTATCCTTGGCAACGGGTACCAGTCTTTGGGGCACGCCTTGTTCAGGTCGGTAAAATCAACACACATTCGCCACTTCCCACTGGTCTTCTTTACCATCACCACGTTTGCTATCCAGGTCGGGTAGAAGACTTCCTTGATTATCCTCGCTTTGAGCAGTTTGTCGACTTCCTCCTTTATTGCCGCTTGTTTTTCAGGAGAGAAAACTCGCGGTCGCTGCTGGACGGGTGTTACACTTGGGTCGACGTTTAATTTGTGGACTGCGACCTCCTCACTGATTCCTTCCATGTCTTCGGCGGTCCATGCAAATACGTCCGTGTTTTCTCGGAGGAAAGCAATGATGGCTTCCCTTTCCTGCTCGTCGATCTCCAGTCCGACCTTTATCTTCTGTTCTGGGAAGTCGAAGTTAATGACCACTTCGTCAAAATCTTCGTGGGGTTGAATGGTTGGTTGATCCCTGCTATCCAGACTTTCAATGGTGATAATCTTTTCAGGTGTCCTCCCTTTCTCTCGGACAGCGACCAGGTTCGAGTCGGCATGCTCGCTGGGCTTGTCGAGCATGTCGTCGCCTGTGCTTTCGTCCGGGTGCAGGTCGGCTCTTCCGTTCTCCTTGACAGCGACCAGGTGCGAGTCGGCAAGCTCGGCACCCCTGACGGGGTGGCCGTGCGTGTCGTCGCCTGTGCTTTTGTCAAGTTGCGAGTTGGGGGAGCCAACTCGCGCTAATTGCTATGCTTGAACAACTGGGCCAGATTCTTTTCCTTCCTCAACCTCATCAGAAATTGTGACCGATCTGGCCCTTTTACCGAGGTGTTAGCTATTACCGAGGTGCAAGCTATTTAGCCAAATTCCATGGAGATTGGAAAGGTGTTAGCTATTTCCACCTTTATTTCATGTTCTACATCCTAGTCGTCTCCATATTTACCGGCTGTGGAGCCTTCACTTAACTTGAACGTGATAACGACCGCCACCTATCTTGATTGATATATTGCATTGCCTTATTATCTTCACTCCCGGCCCTCTTTTGTTTCTCTTTTTGGCCTTGAAGAATCAAGAGCGATGGAAACTATCCGCGTTAAGTTGAATCCTGGAGGAGCTGACATTCATCCTACTTAATTTGTTAGGGACTTAGTAAACTTCATCTTAATTAGGTGGATGATATTAGTTTCCGTAGGTGTTTGAATTACAGTGTTAGGGACGTTCGTTCTATATATTATAGCGAAATTAACCCATTCAAGTTTCAATTTTCTTTTTTTATTCCAATGGTTAATTGCCAACGAAATGTACATAATGATCGTTTTTTATTTATTTATTTATAAAATGTACCTTTTTTTTTTTGTTCATATCTTATTTGGTTGTCACTTCAATTCTTTGTTTGTTCTCTTATTTATTACACATCGTTTGTTATGGATCCGATTAGATAATCTCATCCTTTTGAGTTTGTAAGCGAAAGAGACGATGAATAACACGCACGCGCACACACACACACACACACACATATATATATAATTATATATATATATATATATATTATCTATCTTTCATCTTCTAAGATACTCTTATGATTTATTAGTGATCACGCCAAAAATGGGTTGTGACCACGTCAGTTCCACGTAGGCGCTGTGCTGTAGTCTATCTGGATACTGGGCCGTGAGTTGCTGGATCCTTTCTGGTAATCTTGTGAGTAGGGGATGGAACAGTGACCTGAGACAGATGAAAAGCACCGTCAGGGGAGCTGGGGGTTGCCCAGCTAAAACCCTCCGGCGTAAGAGTCAGTTACAAGGTGGTGGAATGGCCAGTGTTCACAGAACTTGGTCTGTGAATGTGGCTGATGATAATGAGCTAGAGTTTAGGAGTGCAAGTGTGTGCAAGTGAATAATGTTCATCCCCTTGAAGTGAGTCCATACCTTGGTATTTATAGGCTGGCGGAGGGTGGTATCTCTTCATGGAGAGGAGACCGTGTGGAGACAATCCCTGTGGCAATCTTTGTCCCCTAGTGCCTGCAGGCGGCGGCAGCTGGTTCAGGAGATCGTGGCCGTTCTCCGTACTGTGGTCCTTGTACTTTCCTGTCAGAAGGTGGGAAGGTGGAGCAGGCTTCCGTATCAGCAGAACTGTACCTTCCCTATGTCCAGTAAGGGCGAGCCACGTGTGCAAGCGGGACCAGGCGGGGTTGAGCCGAGGTCGACTTCGGGTATGGTCAGGTCGATTAGCGCGGATGTCGACTGGTCTTGGGCAGTCGCTGAGGAATTTGCCAGTCGTCGTAAGGGTAGGGCATCGGGATCCGACGGCCCGTGCAGCGTGGCTTCCAGGTCGGCGTTTCTTCGTGGCGGGGTTCTACCTCGGTGTGGGCTCCAGTGCGTGACCTGGTCGCTGAGGTGATGGCCACGTGTCAGGAGGGAAGGGTGAGGCCGTTCAATTAGATTTTTTTTTTAATTTTCAAAAGTAATTATCATACATTTTGGATATCGAATAGTGATAAACAATAATCAATGAAACTTTTTGTCTTTAAGGGATGACCCAATGGTAGAGGTGTGACTTCACTAAGTGATAGTTTGATCGCTTCCCATACCCTCTTAGGACACCAAAATAAAAAAAATAATAAAAAAAACCCAAATGGAACTCTTTCACCCATTTCTAATATCGTGTAAGAGAATCAAAATGAGTTACATTAAACTTCAAGGTTTTAGGCTTGAGACTAAAAAGGTTGAGCTGAACTTGAACTAGATTAGCCGACTTAATTAGAATCAAACTCACCTCATTTAAATCACGAGTTAAGTAACTGAACTCAAGTCAGTTGAAAAGGTCGACCATGTGATAAAATTATATAATTAGGACCCATAAAATACAAATAATTTGATATATTTTGCATTGATCAAGTTTGTTCTTGATGAGGCTGGCGAGATAATCCATTTAATTATTTCATCAAATTCGAAATTGTGTTCGAACTTAGCGACAATGTCAATTCGAATGCAACCATTTTATTTACTACCCAAATATATTTATAAAGAAAAAGGTTTAGATTTTATTTAATTCTTTTAACGCTTGAAAGTTTATTGTTTTGGATATTCCTCTAGATTGTGTGTTGGGGTAAAACAACATCTAGACCCAATGATAACTGCGATCATTTCAGTGCTGAATTAAGAAAAAACTTAAACTAGAATAGTCACTAAGAATAAATAATGGAATTATTAAAATCTTCTACTTCTAAATCATTGGCAAACAATAGAGAGTTGCTATTAACACCCCCAATACCTCTAAATACACCTCCCACTCATTTATTATAAAAATACCATTATAAATTTTGACCTAAATGCCCTTATGTATTTTTTTATTTTTTAAATTTTAAGGAAAAAAAAAAATTTTGGACTGTTCAGCAGCCCCCTACCGAACGCAGCTTAAGCTGTTCGGTAAGGGATGCCGAACACCACTATGGGTGTTTGGTTAGGGATAGCCAAACTCCAATAGGGCTGTTCGGTCACACAATGCCGAACAACTTAAAAAAAAAAAAAAAAGTCTGGAAGGAAGGGTGGCGGCGGGGGAGTGACTGCATTTGTGTAGTTTTGTAATGAATTGGAATTAGGGTTAGGACTTAAATTAGGGTTTGAAGAGGGTTTTTACTGGTGGTGGGTTAATTTGGAGAGGGAAGAAGTTGAGGAGGAGGATGGTGTCATTGCGGTGAAGGGAAGGAGGTGACGACGCATGTTAGTGAACTATGATAGGTTTGATTGGAGCGGGGAGAGAAAATGGGGGTTATGGAAGGAAAGGGAGAGACGAACAGAGAGATGGGGGGGGGGAGGCGGGCATCATTTCTGGGAGGGAGGATGGAAATGAGGGGTGGAGATGAAGGTAAAATGGGTTGATTTGGAAAAAAATGTAGGAGGGGTAAAATAGAAAAATAGGGGGTGTACTTAGATTTTTGAAGGTTAAAAATATTTGAGGGGGTGTACTAGAAAGTTTTGGCCTTTGGGAGTGTTAATAACAATCCTCCAAACAATAATCTTCTTAAGCTTAGTGATCACAAAGACTTGAGGTACACAACAATAAAGAGAGAAAGTATAGTTAGACTATCTTTATAAAGTCAACATTAAATAAATGTATCTTCCACTACCTAGAGTGATCCTTAACAGAAAACTCTCAAATATTCTCTTGCAATTCAAAGAGTTCCTGTTCGATATTAAACCAATCCGAATTCAATTACGATTATTATTTGTTTGGGAGTTATTATTATTCATTACTTTGTAGTCAAATGTATTCCTACATTTGTCAAATAAAGTTTTCCTAGTAGGATTAGGATTTATTAGGACTATTATAAATAGATGTGTTGTGAAACTTTATTGTAAGAGGATGATTAATAAGTGAGTGTGAGGAATTAAAGTTGAGAGAGGGTCGGCCGTGAGTATTGGTGCCGTGCCATGGTGTTGGTGGCATGAGTTACAAGCACATTGATTGTGAGTTTTATATATAAAGAAGTTTATGTCCTCCAAGATAAGAATTACTTGTAAGTTAAATTGATTTAGTGTTATTGATTCGGTTATTGTTATTCTGTTGCGTGGTGATTTGTAAATTAGGAATTAACTATTCTTACAAGTTGGTATTGTTATCGGAGTTTTATCAATTAATTAGAGCGAATTAAATTTTTAGTTGCTTACAGTTCCAAATGAAAAGAAATAAAATATATATCCCTCTGTTCTTATAAAATTAATGTTCTGTTTGACTTTTTTGAGTCAAACATACTGTTTGTCAAATGAAAATTTGACATATTTTTTTTTTCAAAATCATAAAATACATAATTTGTATTACTAAAAAAGTAGTATTACGTGTTTTATAATTTTGAAAAAAATAAAAAAATATATGTCAACATTTTATTTGAAAAACAGTCTGTTTGACTCAAAAAAGTCGCACAGAACAATAATCTAGCTAGGAACGGGTCAGGGAGTATGATAAGTTGCATAATGAACACATATTTTGTTGTATTTTCCCCTTGTTTTTTATATTTAATCATGCTTGGCCTTCGAATTTTGATGAAATTCTTATTCTTGTAGGAGAATGGAGGGAATTGACAATGGGCACAATTCATTGATTTTGTGAGCTGGGAGGTCCAGAAGGTGAATTGGAGAAAGGTGTGATCACGACTTATTTCACACTTATCAAATTGTGAGTTCTGTTTTGCTGACATGACATAAGACGTGGGCACGCTCAAGGAAATTTCGGGAATCATCATCAAGTGACGCCCCAACTCCTAAAAAGTCAGGTTTTAATTAGTTTTAAGTGTCTAAGCATTAAGAGAATGTATCTAAACTAATTGAGGGAAAGATGAGAGTAGTTACTCAAGGGAGTGGGTCATAATGAGTGGGTTATAATGAGGGGAAGTGGAAGAGACTTTTGGGGGGTTTTTATTAAATTTTGGTATTAGTCTTGTAACTTCCACTTTGGAGACACACGTTCACTAACAATTTTCATATTTTCTCATCTTTTCTTTATTCTTTCACCATGTTCATGCAAGACTAAAGCTCTTTTCCAATCAAAGGATAATTGAAGATTCAATCCTATACACAATTTGTGAGATCGAATTGGTTTTATTTTATTCTTCTACTTCTCTATTATTTATATATTTCCTGCACTTCTTAATGTTGTTGTTTAGGTTAATTGCACAAAAAGGGCCCTTTGTTCAATTGTCGAAATAGCAAATCGCCATTTGGAACGTCAAATCCGTAATTGTTTGACTGTATTATGTGTTCTAATACTTATGTCAATTAATATAGGTGATTATAAAAGAGGTGGTTATTCTATAATATGGAAATATATAATCTAGTCTAAATGAACCTACATGTGCGTTTGTTAGCTAGAATTGGTGGTCTCTCTCATTCTTAAAGCTGTTGATAAATTAAATTCTATGATCGTATCAAGGATTGTTTATTGGCAAAAAAAGTAATTAGAGAACATTTCCTGATTATCGAGGAAGTAATGAGAGATAAGTTGTTACTTGTTAGGTCGTAGCAACAACCATAATCAATTTGGTAGAGAATAGAAGGATTACCTTTGCATCAATGATCAAGTAGATGAACCATTTCTAAGATTGCTCATTTGGTTGGATATTTCAATATATTGATTCTCTTTTACTTAAATCATTTTATTGTTAATTTACTTAGTTCACTTAGATTACTCAACAATATCTAAATCCCCCTGATCCCCCCATTTTACTGTTTTATTTATTTTCGCAATTCACATCAAATTAAGTCTATCCAATCTCTGTGGATACGACCTTGTTTACCACTATTACAACTTAATAATCTAAAGAAGTAAGATTTTATTATTGTTGGTTTCGACAACCATCAATTTTTGGCACCGTTGCCGGGGATTGTTTTTTTATATTTGACTTGTTTTGATGCCTCGTTCTTCTCGTGCAGGAGAAACACCCTTGTACGATCCCGAGATCGAAAAAACTGTGAAACGTCTAAGGAAGGAAGCTAAACATCGAAAGGCGCAAGAATCCTCATCGTTATCTCCCGGATTGGACATAACAATTGATCAATTGAATATAGCATTTGAGCTGGCCGAATCATTTAGCGACTTCGAGCTAGAGCAAGACATGGCCGAGAAAGAACTTTGAGGGAACTAGCCATTTCTGATGTTGATCATTAGCCACTATGCATTCAATTCCGAAAATGGAAGAAAATTTTGAGCTAAAGTCGGGGTTGATCCATTTATTCCCGAAATTTTGTGGTCTTAAGAATGAAAACCCTTACAAACATTTGAACAAATTTCATGTGGTGTGCTCCAAGGAGTCACGGATCGAGGAACAAATCAAGCTTTGAGCCTTTCCATTCTCAATCATGGATGCAGCTAAGGATTGGCTGTTCTATCTTCTTCCGGGTTCTATTACTACATGGAATGGAATGTTAAGATTGTTTCTTGACAAGTTTTTTCCTGCCTCATGAGTTGGGAGTATAAGAAAGGAGATTTGCGGAATCAAACAAAAAGATACCAAAACCCTTCACGAATTTTGGGAGAGGTCAAAGCAACTTTGTGCAAGCTGCCCACAATATGGGGTTTTCGACCAACTTCTCATCTAATACTTTTATGAAGGATTGCTACCTATGGAAAGAAGGATGATGGATGCCGCTAATGGAGGTACGATAGTGAATAAAACACCTCGTGAAGCTAAAGATTTGATCACCATCGTGGCAGAAAATTCTCAGCAATTTGGGTTTAGACAAGATGTATTTCCAAGGAAAGTGAATGAAGTAAATGTATCATCTCTTGAAAATTAAATTGCTAGTTTGACTTATCTTGTTCAACATATGGCTGCAGGAAATATGCAATAGGTGAAGGCTTGTAGGATTTGTGCTGATATTAGACATCCAACTGATATGTGTCCAACACTTCAAGAGGGGTCTCAAGAGCATGCTAATGCGGCTAGAGGATTTCCTAGCCCACAACAAAAGAAGTATGATCCCTTCTCGAACACATACAATCCAGGGTAGAGAGATCATCCCAACTTCAGTTATGCACCTAGGCCTCAATTCATGAATTTTCAGCCTAGACAACTTGCTCCACCACAACCACAATCAAATTGGCAACAACAACAGCCCTCCTTAAGCTCAAGTATGTCCCTTGAAGAAATTGTGAAATCCCTTGCCGTTAACACACAACAATTTCAACAAGAGACGGAGAAGAGCATCAAGAAGCTTGAAGATCAAATTGGTCAATAGGCAACTTCAATGAATCGAATAGAATCTCAAGGGAAATTGCCATCTCAAGCGGTGGTCAATCCAAAATAGAATGTCAATGCGATTTCCTTGAGAAGTGGAACAGAGTTAAAAGATCCTCCTAAGTAAACTCGAAAATGGACTCTAGATGAAGAAATAGAGAAAGAAGTCATGGCTCCCCAATATCATCTTACTCAGTCAAAGGAATTCTGAAAATGGCAACTAAAAGTTTTTACACCAGTCCCTCCATTTCCTTTTAGATTATCAAAATCAAAGAAGGAAGAGGAAGAAATTTTTTTTTTGACACTTTCCGCGAGGTCAAGATAAACATTCTGTTACTTGATGCAATTAAGCAAGTACCTCGATATGCAAGGTTTCTCAAGGAATTCTGCACCAACAAGAGGAAATTAAAAGGTAATGAGTTTGTAAGTATGGGTAAAAATGTTTCAGCTGTCCTTCAGAAAAAATTACCTCTTAAATGCAAGGACCCAGGTGTGTTCACTATCCCTTGCAAAGTTGGTAATGTTACGATTGAAAGAGCAATGTTAGATCTAGGTGCTTCAATCAATGTCATGTAGTTGTCTATTTATAAATCCTTGAATCTTAGACCTTTAAAAGAAACTGAAGTGATAATTCAACTTGTCGATAGATCTAATTAATGTTTATCCTCAAGGAGTGTTTGTGACGCCCCGAGTCCAAGATTCAACATCGATCGGATCCCGGACTCGGGGCGTCACAGTTGGTATCAGAGCTTAAGTTAGCTGTTCGCCAGGATAGGATCCTCGACTTAGGTGATTTAGGTATTGGGTTGAGCAATTAACGTCGATTGTTTGTGTTTAGATGTATCTTGGATGTTGGTAAATAAGTTGTGGAGATAGTCCATGTAGGACTGGATTAGTTGAGTTCTTACGCTCACGGGAGCAGAGACTAATGATTTGTAGTCCGTTATTTCTCTTGTGGGGATTAGTGAGTGCACTTTAAGTCCTCGCTAGAATGTTGACGACTAGTGTGAGTCGCTTAAAAAATTTAGTTTGTGGTTGGACCAATTTAGGTGGTCATGTTATTCGTAGAGGTGTATAGACGAGACGCTTTAAGATATGTCTTAGGCTTGAGATTTGTAATCATTTGAGGACATAGATGTGGAAGGCCTGAGATTCTAGGTCACGAGTTCTCTAATGGTTAATGGGAGAGTCGAATTTCGGTAGTGCGAAAATATGAGTCCGTGCTAACTTAGACGATTCTTGTATATCACACCATGGAATGTGAAAATTGTGCATACTAGAGACTTATGATACACATAGGTAAATTTGCTTGTATTTGACACTTATGTGCATGATACCGATTTTAAAGGGCATATTTGTAACCACTTATCCTTAATGCCCTGCGACAGAAGCTTTTGAAGCCACTTCAGATGGGTCCATGATTCGGTTGTCAAGAGATATTCGTCGATGACTAAGTTGATAGCATGTTAGATGAAAATTGCCTAATCCTTTTACCAACCGGAATGGACAAGTAAATGAGAAAATATACCTGAATATGTTTGTACATCTTGTGTGGATTATGTATCATTCCTTGTGTAATGGTTCGATATGTATTGGTATTAGTGTGAGCCTTCGTGCTCGATTGAATATGAATTGTTGTAGACTTGTGACAAGCCATTTGTGACTTGTAACTTGTGACGTGCGTAGTACATTAGCCTGACCGTAAAGATTTTGGATTTTGGTTAGCCAACCCGGTGGTGAACATGAGATACTTACTTTGTATTCTTCAAATTTGTATTTTGATGCAGACTTGTGAGGTCGTGCTGGTTATATATAGTACTTTTTAATTTTGGATTGCTGACTCGTGGTGTTTTAGTATTGTTGTTTCTCCGGCTTGTGTATTTAGCCGTCGAGATTTTTATTGTTGGGTTTGTCTTAGTATTGTTCTCCGACGTATGTTTGGCTGTTAATGTTTATTTAGTTGTGGTTGTTGTTCGAGTTTTTGAAACTCATATTTTATCCTGTATTTCGCTGCATTAGTTTTGGTTTTGAGCTTGTGTAACTCGTTCACATCTGTGAACATTAGTTGTTCTCTTTAGTTTTGGCGCATCGAGTTGCGGTTCAACATCGAATTTCGGACTCGGGGCATCACAGTGTTAGAAGATGTTTTGGCGCAAGTCAATAAGTTGGTATTTCCCGCTGATTTCTATGTGCTTGATATAGAGGAAGATAATTCCTCTCGCTCAATGATTTTGCTAGGTAGACCTTTCTTGAAAACATCTATGACAAAAATTGATGTGCATGATCGTACAGTCACAATGGAATTTGATGGCGAAGTTATTAAGTTTAATATTTATGATGCCATGAAATATCCGAATGATGTATCGTCTGTTTTTGCTACGAATGTCATTGACTCTTTGGCACAAAAAATATTTGATTTGAGTGATGATAATAAATTGAAAGTTGCACTTAATAAGAGTCTCACTTCCGAAAAATCATAAAAACTTGTGATGAAGTTTGAGATTGATTCTAACTTAGAAGATGCAATTCACGAGTTAAATTTTTTTCCGTCCTTGAAGCATAATGTTTCTTATGTTGAGCTGCCTCTCTCCCATACTAAACTTCTTCCTTCTATTGTGCATGCGCCAAAGCTAGAAATGAAAACTCTGTTAGATCATCTTAAGTATGCCTTTTTGGGTGATGGAGAGAGACTCTTCCTGTCATCATCTCCAACAAACTCTCCGCATTAAAAGAAGAAAAGTTGATTCGAGTTCATAGAGAGTTTAAGATGACCACCTATGATGGAGGTGGTAAAGAAAAAATTTTTGAAACGGTGGATTTGGATGTTTCTAGTTATTCCAATTGAGGTGCACCAACGTCTAGCCAAAGACGTGAAAGAAAGATGTTTTTTGGGAGGCAACCCAAATTTTTGTTTTGTTATTCCAAGTAATTTTTAGGAGGAGAGAAGTAATTTTTGCTCTTTTCATGGCAAAATGTGATTTCGGATAAGGCGTGGGCACGTCTTGGTGAAACTTAATTTGTTAGAAGGCTTAGAATAAACCGTGCCCACGCTCTGTTGAAATTCAGCTTTTGCCTTTGAGACTAAAGTCTTCACAAGTTCTTTCCTCTCTTAAAAAAAAGCGTAAATATTAATTTGAAATTTTTTTTTTAATTTTGGTTTCTTATTTTCGTGTCCTAGGTCAAACAGTCGACTATCTCTTTCTCTCCCATTGCTGCCGCATAAGACCAAGAGACGTCTCTCTCCGTGTTAGTCGAAGTGTTTTCGTTACTGCTGCTCCGACACCGTACTCCTCCTTCACTAAGTCTCTCCAAGTTTCGCTGCTGCTGTTCTCCTTCACCAGTCACTACTGCTGTTTTGACCCCGTTCCACCGCATTGTTGCTCCGGCGCTGTTCTTTCTCCCTCTCCGGGCCAGTCATTGCTGCTGCTCCGTTCTTCTCCACCGCTTCCCTGCTGCAGACGAAAAGTGGGTTCTTTCTCTCTTCCCAGCCAGTTTCGTTGTCGCTGCCACCGCCCCAATTGCTCTACCGTTTTGCAACTACTCCACTGCACCGTTGTCGATCTCATCATCTCGTCATCTCCGCCGATTGCTTGCTTCCAATTCCACCATGGGAAGAGAAAAAGGGGGACCCAAGCAGTGTATCAAAATCAAAATGGGCGGTTCGCACGAACACTCATTCGGCCAGCACAATTTGAGAAGTCTCTCCCACTCGCAAAATAGAAGAAATTGGCATGGGTTCACTTCACCCTTCCCTCCGCCTCAACAATAGATGTGCATTCTTTGATGCTCTACACTCTTAGGGAAGTTTTACACTCTCAGGGAAGAAATTGGGGACAATGCTTGGTTTAAGTGTGGGGGGACATTGGTTTGGCTTGTTTGGATTGGTTTCTTGGCCTTCTTTTTAGAGATTTGAGTCCTGAGCATTTAGTTTTTGTTCTCTATTTTCCCTCTCTAAATCTTTTGCTCCTCCCAATGCTTATCCGTGAAAATGGTTGATTTTTGTGTGCGAAAATGCTTTTTGTGAATTCTCAGTTTCATACCATGAGCAGTTGCTTGTGATCGTTGATTGACGGACAATGTGTAGGGTCTAACACATAGAACCCTTTTTTTGGTAAGATTTGAGCCATGAGCATACATTACATATCATGCACCATTTCGTTAATGTAGGTTGTCATGCATTGTTGATTTTTCTAGAACTTGCATTGTTATGCATGTCTACGTCATCCCCCTTGATGAATTAGATGCATTGAATCGAATGAGGGTGTTTAGGATAAAAACCCACTTTTTCTTGTCATTTTGGCCTTTCTTTTTCAAGCCTACTCTAAGTCATAACCCCTAGTGAGCCATGTTGAGCCTTAGCTTTTTCCTTGGATATTCACCACAATACAAGCTAGCCATGGTATCCTCTTTTGTTAATCATCCCTTTTCTTTGAACCTTGAATTGAAGCATTGTATAAACCCGTTCATTCTTACTCTTGATGTTATCCGAGATAGACTGCAAGTTGTGAAATTTTAGTGTGTCCAAGGTCTACTACTTCATTGTTCTCTTCTCTTGGAAATCCCACAATGAAAAAAAAAAAAACAGCAAAAAGAAAAGAAAAAAATGGTGAAAAAAAAATGAAGCAAGAAAGAAAAAAAAAGGAAACGGGGGAAAGCAATAAAGGGAAATATAGAAGAGATCGAAAGAGGAAAGAATTCAGAAATTTTCTTTCTTGGATGCATATTTTGAGATTAAAGTAGTCTTCTCGATTCACTTTGTTGATTCTTGAGTAGAAGAGTTTGTATGGTTGTTTCAATTCCATTAGCCTAAAATTTCTTTCATTATACCTTACCTCAGCCCCATTTCAACCCATCTTTGACCCTCAGATTTTTGTGCATCTTAATTCGTTCATAGGTGGAAACGATATGATATATTGCAAGCTCATGGTTAAAAATCTTCCGTGCATTGACATGAGAGTTCATTGAAATATCACCCCATACACTTTCGAGCATAATGAGCAAATCCTGTGAGATATTGTTAGATCCTAAGTGTTTTACGATCAATTCAATTGTTGAGGTGATTACTTATTGGTGTTGGTTCTTGAGAATTGCAAATTTGAACTTTTGTTTTTGATGTGCGGAAAACATTTTGGATGTAGCAAAAGGAATGCAAAGAGGATGTTGAGGGTGAAATGATAACATAAGCTATTGAATGCTTGGGGGCAAGCATTGCCTAAGTGTTGGGGGAATTGATAGGTTGCATAAAGAACATATATTTTGTTGTATTTTTTCCTTATTTTTGATATCTAATCATGCTTGGCCTTCGAATTTTGATGAGATTCTTATTCTTGTAAGAGAATGGAGGGAATTGACAACAATGAGCACAATTCATTGATTTTGTAAGCTGGGAGGTCCAGAAGCTGAATTGGAGTAAGGCGTGGTCACGGCTTATCAAACTACAGGTTCTGTTTCGCTGACTTGACATAAGGTGTGGGCACACTCAAGGCAATTTCGGAAATCATCATCACGTGACCTACTCCTAATAAGTCAGATTTTAATTAGTTTTAAGTGTCCAAATTTTGAGAGAATGCATGTATCTAGACTAATTGAGGAAAATGTGAGAGTAGTTACTCAAGGGAGTGAGTCATAATGAGTGGGTCATAATGAGTGGGCTATAATGAGGGGAAGTGGAAAAGACTTTTGAGGGGTTTTTATTTAAATTTTGGTATTAGCTCTTGTAACTCCCACCTTGGAGACACACGTTCACTAGCAATTTTCAGATTTTCTCATCTTTTCTTTATTCTTCCACCATGTTCGGTTCTACACGATTTGTGAGATCTAATTGATTTTTTTTTTCTATATCTCTATTATTTATATATTTCCTCCACTTCTTGATATTATTGTTTTGGTTAATTTCACAAAAAGAGCCCTTTGTTCAATTGTGGAAATAGCAAATCGCTATTTGGAACGTCAAATTCGTAATTGTTTGACTGTTCTATGACAATTAATATAGGTGATTATACAAAAGAGATGGTTATTCTATACTATAAAAATATATAATCTAGTCTAAATGAACCTACATGTGCGTTTGTTGGCTAGAATTGGTGGTCTCTCTTACCACTATTACAAATTAATAATCGAAAGAAGTAAAATTTTGTTATTGTTGGTTTCGACAACCATCAGAGTTATAACTTTTACTAATAAGTGCCCATATGATACTTAAATTATCTATTGATAGAAATGAAAATGATAAGAAACCATATATATAGTATTACAATGAAAATGAAAATGATAAGAAAGAAAAGAGAGACCGAAATGACATATGTTCAATATAAAGAGTCTCATTCTCAAAATAAATAAATAAATAAATTATGGATGAGTATTGTTTGTTTGCGATAAACATTTGTCATGCATGTCCTAGAATTGGCCTACTTATTTGGTTATCTAAATTGGCCTACTTACTTGGTTATAATTATTGGTTAATTGGTTGAGCCTATTTTTCAGTTATTAATCTTTGGTTGACCATCTTATTGGAAGCAGCATTTTCTTCCATTCAATGCAGCAGCTAAATTTAGGGGAGAGAGGGTTGCCATTTTATCTGTTTGTATATCTGAAAAGAGGAAACCTGAAACCATTTCCTCTTGAAGAAAGACAACATTGTTGCTAGCTAGAGCCTCTATTTGTTGCTTTCACGCTCTCTTCTCTTGAAGGCACAACCGTTCCCTGCCTTCTGAAAGGGGTCGGTCAAAGCATCAAGACACAGCTCTAGCTAGTAATTTTACAATTTCCATCGAACAAGAAAAGAAAATATAATAATAATCAAAATCCACCTCGATCTATATATATCTATAGAGATATCGAGAGAGATGATGGTACATTGTAGCAAGGTCTTGCTTAATATATGGTTATTGATTTTCCTAGTAATCTCAATCCCGTACACACTATCGGCCTTGTTATATTTTGGGAGGCGAGGTTTTGCCAGCAGTCGTCGAACATGCTGCGTGAACATCGTTTGGATCCCCCTGTTATATGGGATCAGCATGTTCTTCTTGTCAATAATCGGAATTATTGGCTCAATATGTAGAGTTAAGTTGTTGCAATCCTTTTTCAACCTCATACTGAATATTTCAATCCTTTTTTCCTTGTGTGTCACGCTGTATTCTCTCTTTGCATTTCCCCCATTTCCTGTGCATGCTGCGTGGCAAAGTGTTTACGACAACGGCGTGCCTTGGACACAAGTGTACCCTCCTTTGATGCGCTCAACATTGGTGAATGACGGAAAATGGTCGCATGTTCAGCAATGTTTGACAGGGATTCAGCTTTGTGATTCGGTCCACAAACACAGTGAATATGTATCTCTTGACAAGCATACCCAGTTTGTCTACGGCTTGTTAATTGTAAGACTACATATATATATATATATATATATATATATATATATGTCTTTCCCATTCTCCATCTCGATCTCACCAAACTTACAAAATAGATAACAAAATCTCAGAGAAATTAAACATTTCATTTGACAACTCTTTTAAGTTTTCGTGAACAAAATCTTGTCACTAGCTGCTACAACTCTTATAAATGATCTAAAATGTAGTTTTGGTATTATTAATTAATGTGCATTTTTGTTTGTTTGGCTTTCTAGAAAGGTTGCTGCTATCCTCCAAGACGATGTGGTGTAGTGCAAATTAGGAATATTTCGTCAAGTGAATATCAATGGATGGCCCCGGAAATAGTACCGAATGCTTCTTCTGATGATCCAGAATGCCAAACATGGACAAAAATCAGTGATGGCCAGTGCTACGATTGCGACACATGCAAGGCAAGCTATGTAGCCAAGTTTCATGGAGGTTGGAGAGCCTTAACTAATTTCCACTTCTTTTTCATGTTCTTCGTTGTCTTTGTAACCATTTTTACTGGCTGCGGTGCTTTTACTTAACTTGAACGTGAATATTATGACCATCGAAAATAACCAACCAGAGATGCATGCGCCACCACCCCCATGGTGCAAAATTTTATTTTTCTTTCCTTTTCAAGAAATAGGTTACATTCTATTTTCGGCAAAATCAACTATCCCCTTAAGGTATGCACCGGAGGAGCTGCGGGCTTCTGAAAAGCTGGGCGTCCCTCGTACCTTGGATAGGCGGTTGGTAATTAGTTTTTGTAGGGTATTGGTTTTCAACCGTTTGGATTAAGTTCTATATATAGCAAAATACCCATTAGAAGTTTCAATTAACTATGTACATATTGTGCCCCTTCTTTTATTAGTGAAACATGTCATTCTATTGCCCAAGTTAACTGTAATGTGTTTTATTTGGTTGTTGGCTTTAATTTTTATGTTCATTTCTCTGATTATATATACTTGTATTATCGATCGTTATGGATCAAATGAGATCATTTTATTTTATTTGTAAGCAGAAATGAGCTGAAAAGAAAACGTGTTTCGATTTGTAATATTATTTTATTTGCGCAAGTTTTTTTTTTGTCAAATATAATTCTCCTGATTAGGAGTAATATTTTTGAAATATACCCAAAAGCTTTTTAGATATCATCAGAGTAAAAAAAAGTAGAAGATAAAAATTGACTCCTTCTCTCCCTGTGAATGGTATTGGAATGTCCTTTTTTTTTAATTTTTATTTTTTTCCAAATAAACTCTAGTCATTAACTATGATATAAATTTACTTTTTTGTTTACCATTGTACTACCTACCCAAGGATCATGAATTTGACCATCGTAACTTTTAAAATACAAACACGCATAACCTTCATACTAATAATTGAATTCTAAATGGACCCAAAATTGATAACAGATTATTAGACGTAGCCCATTTCAGCCTTAGTCTTCACATGTACTAGATGACATGTGTCAATTTCGGTCGCATTTACAATTAAAGTAATTAGAATAAAGGTCATATTTGCAATATTAAAAATACGATTGTCAAATTGATGATCCTAAATAATAAAATTGTCAAAGAAATAGAAAATTCTTTATGTTATTGTCGTAAGTCTTGAATATTTATTAATTTTAAGGATAAACTAAACACGTCCTAGTATTGTCTTAATTGTGAATTTTGTCTCTCTACTTTCTTATTGTGATTTTTTTATTCCAATACAATTTTTATTGCCTTGCGTCCTCTATATGTGCCCCTCACGTACATATTTCAAGGGGTATTATTGTCTTTGCATATTTTTAGTTACCCACCCAACGTTCCATCTTTGTATTTTTATTTTAGTACCTATGTTTTTAGCATTGCCTCATCAGCACCTCATATGTCGTACCCTTTTATGATTCATAAGTCTAACGTGCTCAACTTGTATGGCGCTTTATGCTTTTTTGGTTTGTGATCCCTTTTTATTCCTTTTGACTCATCAATTTGTCTTCTAATTCCGTCATCACATCTTCGCACATACTACCCACCCCCTTTCGTAATTAATAATTTGTCTACATTTGGACAAGATGAAGAAGGCCCATGTCACATGACAATGTCTATATACATTACGTTAAATACAACTGAAATTTAGCCCCCCCCCCCCAAAAAAAAATATCTACGGTAATTGATCAAATAGCTAGTCCCAGTGACTATGGATTTTTCTTTTTTCTTTAATTGGCCCAGCCAGCACTTCTTACCCGCTTTCAATTGGAAATACTCAAATTGGAGGTTAAAAATGATCCCTGGGTAAACCGTTACTTGTTCACGACGACGTGTAGCTGAGGGTTATAAGTATTGGGGGCGGGAGTATAGAGAGACAGAGACAGAGAGTGTGTATGTGTTTGTTTGCGTTTAGTGGTTTTTTTTTTACTTTCTCACTCATTGATCTCATCATTTTTCTTGATATATGTAGTCTTTTTTACTTTTTTGTTTTAATCATAACAAAAGAAATTTTTTTTTTCACAATATGGAAAAAGAATGCAGAAACAAACACACCATACATATTTTTAACACAAGGAAAAATTTAACAATTGGTGCATCGATCAGCATAAAAAATCTAAGAAATATATATATAAATATATATATATATATATATATATATATATAACCCCCCCGGGATGACATATTAGGCGGGCATGGAAAAGTAAAGACCGATCGAAATCACATGTTTACAATATGGAACAGATTTGTTTGTTTAAAAAAAAAAAGAAAAAGAAAAAGAAAGCTCGTCTTTTTCTGATCATCATCATCATCATCATCATGATGCTGTGGTAGGGCTGTGCTAATATTAGGTATTACATATACACCACATCTTCCTGATATGAAAAATGTTACGTATTCCTTCCTCTTTTTTTTTTTTTTGGCCTCAACTAAACTTGGAATAATTTTTCTGGCTTCTCCGTAGAGGACGTATCCAATTCAACTACTAAGTACTACTACTTACTAATGATTTTTTTGTCACCATGTCACTAGTTAATTAATGGTGTCAATAAATAAGTACGTACTCCATCCGTCCGTCCTAAGAAAATAGTCTTCAGACATTATTTTTTATTATTAAAAAAATATTATTTCTAAGAATAATACTAATGGTTTTAGTCTAATTTAAAGAAGTTACAAATAAATAAAACTACCATGTTAAAAAAATTTACTTGTCAAATGGACTATATATTTTTTTACTTCCTCCTCCTCCGTTTCAAAAAAATATTTTCATTTGATGGTTCTAGCTATTATTATCTATCTTTCGAGTTTTGAGTGTCAGTGCCGAGTGGTGGGGCTAGGAGGGTCTCTTACCGTCCTTAGCAGGAGATGGCAACTAAATAATTTATCTTAGACATTGGCTCTTCCTTTACACAATATGACATGTACAACCATGCAATAACTCACCAATCATATTAATTGTTACGAGAAAAAATATATATCAAAATGGTTATGTCATGTTATTAGAGTGACGATGTGGTGTGATACATTAACTATATTCTTACGTGTTCACAGTATTGAGTGTGAAGTGTTCTAAAAATACATTAAATTTAAGGGACTTGCTTTACGCTGACTGACCGAGTGAAATTGAATGTCACCTCACATCGGTAAATTAAATTTGAGATAGTCCCACTAAATAAAATATTTTTCCAATTCCATGCACTCAAAGTGGGAGAAAAACTTGGTGTAGCTACCGCATCACATCGGATCGGAGGGTAATTACTGAAACTTGGTCTCATATCCAAACTATGTATAGAGTATATATAGACAACACAAATTTCTCCAAGGGGCCGGGCGGGGAGAGAGAGAGAGAGAGAGTAGATAATTTACCTTTTTCATTATGCAATAATATTAATTATAGCTAGGCAGACTACAAGTAAGTAAATTCACAATAAGAATTGAAGATGCAAATTAACGTAACACGTACAATTAATTAATATAGATTATCAGAAAGCATAGGATTTAGTCTTGGGAGAGCGAGAATCGGCAACCCTGAGGGTCTCTTCAATGAGCTTTCGGGCTTTCCTGCTCCGTATCTCCACCCTCATGCTCTCGCTCTTTTCAATCTTGTCGTAATAATTATTACTATTACTGTTATTATTCCTCATCTTCAAAGACCTCATCAGCTTCAATTTGAGGCTTCCCATCAATCTTTCCAACCCCATCACCACCATAGTAGCTAGTACCTATATATATATAGCTTCTCAAAAGAAATTAATTAAATGAGTACTATATATTAATTATATATGCTTGAAAAATAAATAACCCAATCGAAAAGTTAATAAGCGAGGATTAATTAGTAAGAGAGAAAGATCAGTACCTTTGATAAAGAGCAAGAATGAGAGGAAGCAAGGAGGACTTGTTGTGTTGTATTCTATATATATATATATATATATATGTGTGTGTGTGTGTGTGTGTGTGTGTGTGTGTAAAAGTGTGTGTGTGAGTGAACGAGAGAGAGAGAGAGAGAGAGAGAGAGAGAGAGAGAGAGTAACGGATGGATGGAAGTCACAAAGAAGGCATTAATAACAAGACTTTTGGAAGGAAGACCACGCAAAATAGTTGAAAGCAACCATACACTTTTATGAGGAACCCTTGCATATGGAATACTTTGTTGTACTTATATACCCAGTACATATTTAGCCATTTTTAATTATGCGGGTTTAAGAAAAAAAAAATCATATTATGCGAACACGTTAAAAAGAAAAAAAAAAGTTTAAAATTTTGAGTGCGAAAAATTACAAAATATTTTCTTTATAAACCCCATTGGGGAACTTTTTCCTTTTTCTTGGATAGATACAATTATTAAGAATAATACCAACAAGGTATTTATTATTTGGTAAACTTTATAAATAAATTTATATACTCCCTCCGTCCCTAAATTATTGTCTTTTTTTTTTGTCCGTCCTAAAATAATTGTCTTGTTTGAAAACATTTCTTTTTAGAACATCATTTTTACCATTTCACCCTTACTTTTTTCACTACTTTAATTATAGGCCACGTACACACGGGCATTAAAGAAAATTATACATTATACCAATATTAATAATCAAGTCAATTATTTTTTTTTAATCCGTGTGCCAAGTCAAACAAGATAATAATTAAGGGGCGGAGGGAGTATGATTTTCATTCAAAATAAGTTTGGGTTTTCCGTACTAAAGGAACATTAGTTTTTTAGCAATTTGTGGAGCTTTTCGGGCGAGTGTTTCTCCGTAAGTGTCTTTACGGGGTGATCCAGTGATAGAGCTAAAATTTTACAAAGTGTGTCAATTTCTTCTCACGCCCTTTAAGACACCACAAAAAAAAAAAAGTATTTATATTTACAAGAAAAAAAGTGTTTCCCTGTGAGTGTGACATGTGAAGGAGTGGTCACTAACTCACTACACTATACACACACAATATGATTTTTAATCATGAATAAATTGAAGCAAACAAAAGCCGTGGAAAGCCAAATTCGTTCAGGACATTGCAGACACCATTGCGTTTCTAATTGGGTGAATTACATGCCCCGTCCCTTTTTAAACATTTATAATCGCTCTAATTCAGTCATTTTTTAAAAAAATTAGAAAAAGACATTTTTGGGGCGAAAAGACAATTATGCCATTAATAAAAGAATAACACGCGCGCTTCAGTAACCCAAGGCATCGCGATAAGTAAGCAAGGCATCGCGATGAGAAACCAAGTATCGCGATGAGCAATCAAGGCATCGCAATGCACCACTTTTGCAAATTGGGGGATCGCGATGCAACAATTGGTGCATCGCGATCATCGCAGCGGGCTTTCGGGAACCAAAGCATCGTGATGAGCAACCAAGGTATCGTGATGCACTACTTTGGCATCACGATGCAATACTTTGGCATTGCGTTGCACTACTTTGGAATCGCGATGCACCACTTTGGCATCGCGATGCACCACTTTTGCATCGTGATGCACCACTTTTGCAAATTGGGGCATCGCGATGCAACAATTGGTGCATCGCGATCATCGCAGCGCGCTTTAGGGAACTTGATTTTCGTTTATCTTTCGGGGGCGTTGCCTCCGAACCCCCACGAGGGACGCTGTCCCCTCAACCCCTGCGACCTAACCGGGCAGGTGATCCCCATTGCGTTGCCCAGCATACTGCGATTGGCGAATTAAAGGCACCCCTGCGATCTAACCGGGCAGGTCGATCCCCGTTGCGTTGCCCAGCATACTGCGATTGGAGAATTAAAGGCATCGCGATGCCCAATTTAATATAATATCAAAATCAATCAAAATGGTTGTTTTTTGTTGGGAAATTTACATACAAACATGGTATTGACTTCCTATAACAGTATGATATTGATATTATAGAAAATTCAAACTCAAATCATTGATTAAAATCTCAAAATCAGTCCAAGAACATCTTCCTCTGTTTTTGGACAGCACACTGTCAAGCTCGATTTTGATCTCAAAAATAGTATTTTTTGGTAGAAAAATTGTTTACAAATGTAGTACTAAGTTAGGATAACAATATGAGATTGATTTTAAACAAATTCGAAGCTTAAAACATAGATTAAAGTGGCCAAAACAGCCCAAGAACAAAGAAAAACGGGATGAACTCAAAAAATTCGAATTTGATCAAATTGTGATCAAATTCTTGTTCTATGCATGGAAATTGATATCTAAACATGAGGGAAGATTATATTAACAACATGAAATCATTTATACAACAAATCGAACCTCAAATTTGAAGCAACGATGTTGTTGAGGGCATTTTAGGAAAAAAATTCTCAAAGTACCTTTTAGCGGTTTAAAAAAAATGGTTGACTGGAGAGAAAAAAAAGTTTGGGAAAGTGGACCGGCCGCCAGCAATTTCTCCTTTCTAATTATTCGTTATCAACTACTAGGCCTGACAATTGGGTCCATCAGATCGGGTTGATCTGGGTAACGGGTCAACCTAGCAGGGTTATCCAAACACTTAACCAAAATGGAATCCAAATGAGAAAAAGAAAGCTCAAACTCGTCACCAGAGTCGCCGTGCTTGGAAGCCGTACAGCTCCTGCTTACAGACTGCTCCATGTTTGTTTTCACATATTCGAACGAATCAATCCTCAAAACTATCACATTTGTGTTACCAAAGCTCTGTATACACAGAAATCATAAGTTTGAGGTTATTCATTGATGTGAAACTAACAGGTGACAAACTTAATTTATTTAAACAATAAATTTTGATGGATCAATGTGATCGGCTCTCAATAAGAGGGTATTTTTGTAATATTTAAGAAAGTAAAAAAGTCTATTGCCTAAAGTATCCTTCATTGAAAATACTACAAAAGTTTTTTGCCTAAATTATTTTTTCAAATTATTTAGGGAGCAATAAATGTTTTTCATAGAATTTAGGGTGCAATAAATGCTTTTGGCCGGATCAAATTGATCCATTTAGCATAACTCTTACTCCCTCTGTTTCAAAAAGATTGTCATTTTAGAATTGTATACACGTATTAAGAAATTTTATAGGTTGATGAATAAACATTTATTAAATATCTTTAATTTTTGTGCTAGGAGTAATTGAAAAGATAAATTAGAATGAGAGAAGATACAGTATTTAATAAAGAGATGATTAATTATTGAAACTTCTGAGAAGACAATGATAAATTAAGTAAAATGTGCATTAAAAAATCTAAAATGACAATTTTTTTGAAATAAATTTTTAAATTTAAAACGAGAAACATTTTGAATCAGAGTGAGTATTAGTTTAAATAATTTCAGTAATTGGGGATTGCATGATCAAAACGCAACAAGGATGGAAGGAGTTTCGCAATAGGAAAATCTACAACTACCATATAAATTCTCATTCAATTCCTAGTCCCAATGGCATTAAATTGGGTAATCAAATTTCAACTGATTGCAACAGAAATAGACAGAAGATGGTGACAGGGAGGGAGGGAGAGTCTTTTTGAGGTGTTAATTGCTTGGGTGATAGGAAAATTATGGGTGAATTACATGTCGTTTCTTTTTTTTTTTTTTATTGCTTCAGTTTATTATTATTTTTTTAAATTAAAAAAAGATATTTTTGAAATGAAAAGACAATTATATCATTAATAAATAAAAAGGGTGGACTGAAGAGAAAAAAAAGTTTCAGAAAGTGAACCACCCAGAAATTTCTTGAAAAATTAACATAGCAAGCCCACTACATGTCCACTCAGTCAAGCCCAAGCCCCATTACATGTCTTTCTCCTTACGGTTTCAAAAGAAAAGTATTTTATTTATGGGTTAATTACACCATTAGTTCCTTTATTATTATTTTTTTCACGATTAGTTTCTTAAGAATTTTTTTTAAATTTCAGTCCCTAGAGTATCAAAAATTCACGCAGCTAGTCCTTTTGATGGATACCATTAGTAAAATTCCGTTAAGTGACCCATGTGCCTCTCACGTGTATTTGAGTAAGGGCTAAAATGAAATTTCACGTACCCCTCTTTACTAACTTCATCTTCTACCTTTCTCCTTCTCTTCAAAATCTATGCTACTACCATGGTTTTCAAACCCAAATCTGATTTCTCGTTGTTTAATTCTTCATTCTCCTTCAAGCTATGTTCGCGCACTTCTTTTTCTTTACTTTCAATTGCAACGACCTGTTACCAATAGTTCAAAGTCTCTCTAGATCCAAACTCAATTTACTTATGGCAGTGAGGGAAAGAGAATTGTTATTTTGATATTTGTGAGTTTGATTCTAATCAATTTTGGGTTTGGTTGTATCTCGCCTTCATGAAGATAACTCAGCAGAAATCGGAAATGAAAGTGAAGAATAGGGCCTGGGAAAAGACCTAATTAGCATAGACTACCCACAAAAATTGTCGCCACCGTTGTCGCACTAATTCATGAACAGCAAGTGCTTCTAAGACATCACACACACAAATACACACACACACACACACACACACACTCTCTCTCTCTCTCTCTCTCTCTCTCTCTAAATACTATATAAAAGTGTGGATCGACCCACTTCCCCATTCTTTTTCTCCCACACACAGACACATACACACACTGGAATCTGTTAAGTGTAGAGTAGTAGAGTGAGGAGTGAGTCCGATGTCCGATGATGATTTGTGCGTATCACCATCCTCAAGCTCCAGCGATGGCCAAGATCCAGCGACAGCAACAAATGGTTGATTTGCCTCAGGCATGCAATGCTCCTTAGATATCATATGGTGGGATTTGCTTGTAGAAATGAGTGGATCCAAGAATCTTCAAACAAGATCAGGTAATGGAGAGAGGTTGGAGATCTTAACGGTGTTGGGTTTGAAATCTCGGCGACGTCGGACCTTGGTCGGAGAAAAGGGTGTCCATCTCTGCTGGAGGTGAAGTTGATTTCTCTTGAATCGATGAAGTCTTTGCTAGATTCGAGGAAAGTGAGCAACTAGAACATTGAGAGAGAAGGAATCGCAGAGATGAGAAGGATTCGTGGGTAAATTAACGAACTGGGTTTGTTTATTCAAATTAAAAATAAATAAATAAATAAAGGGGGGGTTAATTGATGAATTGGGTTTGTTAATTGATGAATAATTCACTGTCCATGGAGCAATTCCAGGAAACTCCATACTAAAGGGGATAATTTACTGCTAAGCAAGTTGATGAACTGGGTTTGTTTATTCATCTTGGACCTTGGCTGGATTTGGGGAGAGTAAAGCAGATTTGTCTTGAATTGATGAAGTCTTAGGTTTGTTAATTGATGAACTGGGTTTGTTGAGAATTTGTTTATTCAAATAAAAAAAAGATAAAAAATTTGTCATAATTAAATTCCACTAGAAATTTCCCATAATACCCTTTAAAAAATGACATGTGCAATACACATGATTGACTTAACGGAATTTTACTAACGACATCCATAAAAAGGACTAGCCGTGTGACTTTTTGATACTCTAGGGACTGAAATTTGAAAAAAATTTCTTAAGGAACTAATCATGAAAAAGTTAATAGTCAAGGGACTAATGATGTAATTAACCCTTTATTTATTTTGTGAAGTTACTTTAAGGACAAAATTCGGGCCGGTCTTTTTAGATAATTTTCATTCGCTAAAGTCCACTATAATTGTTTGAAAAAATTGTGGACCAGTACCTTTTGTAAAATATTCAATCGCTTAAGTTCACTATATTTGTTTTCATTCGCTTAAATCTATTTTAAGTGATAAATTGACTATTTATTCCAAAACTGCACCCATATCAACATATTACGTTTTTAAATGTATTTTGTGCATTGTCATGTGTGTGAAATGTGCATCGTCAATGTATTTTGTGATTTTTTGTATTAAAAATTGTACATTGTTTGCTACGTCAAGTATATGTGTGCATCGTCAATGTAATTATTGTGATTTTTTGTGTTAAGAAATGTGCATCGTCAAATATAATTTTGTGCATCGTGAAGTATAACAGTACTATTGTACAATTTTTTATGTGTAAGAAATGTGCATCATCAAGTATAATTTTGTGTATCGTTAATTATAACAATACTATTTTTATTATATTTTGTGCATTGTGAAAGGGTTATTATGTGCATCATCAAATATATTAACTATAAATTTATGTTTTTGTTCCCAAACTGCGCCTGTAACAATCTATCACGTATTTTTTAGTTGTGTGATTTCCTTGATATATTCATTTCAATCCCGTATTGTGTCGACCCGACCCGGATTCCAATACGAAACCCCAATGTCGGTGCGCCAAACGAACCAACACTAAAAATTGTACATTGTTTGCTACGTCAAGTATATGTGTACATCGTCAATGTAATTTTTGTGATTTTTTGTGTTAAGAAATGTGCATCGTCAAATATAATTTTGTGCATCGTGAAGTATAACAGTACTATTGTGAATTTTTTATGTGTAAGAAATGTGCATCATCAAGTATAATTTTGTGTATCGTTAATTATAACAATACTATTTTTATTATATTTTGTGCATTGTGAAAGGGTTATTATGTGCATCATCAAATATATTAACTATAAATTTATGTTTTTGTTCCCAAACTGCGTCTGTAACAATCTATCACGTATTTTTTAGTTGTGTGATTTCCTTGATATATTCATTTCAATCCCGTATTGTGTCGACCTGACCCGAATTCCAATACGAAATACCAAGGTCGGTGCGCCAAACGAACCAACACTAACAGAAAAAGAAAAGCACGTGGCGTAACCACCCGTACTTACTAGAAAACAAAACGGATAAACCTGATATATAAAAAAAATAATTCATCGGCGACACTATAGCCGGAACCCAATTAACACAACCACGAGTCTAAAACTCGGGAAAACAAATAACAACAACCTCCACGGCCACAACATGCCGGAGAACAAATATAAACCACGAGCTAAAAACATGCTCGGAATGAAACTGAACAACAACTAAAACTATGAACACGAGCACGACATACACATGTCGGCATCCAAAAGAATAAAGAGTTACAACGCAGGAATATTACCCAAAGTAAAGTTTATATAACTTTACATAATCATTCGTCCTTACAAAAAATAACAACTACAAATATAAACAAACTCCACGAGCTACAAAACCAACAAGACAACCTGCTAACTAACTGCGATCTCGCCGACCTCACCGGTGACTCCCTGGCTGGCTCGGATCTAAGGAAAAACATATGAACAACAAACGAGGTGAGTCATAAAGACACAGTAAGTTACTAAATGCAACTATATGACATGACATAATGCTCAATCATAAAACTGTAACATGGCATCATTTATAAGTATACCAAACTGTAAACATATACCACATAATCATAGGCACATAAATCACTTATACCACGTAGCATGGTGATGATCACTTAAGTGCACGTAAATAACCACATTTTAAAAGGATATAGTTGTTGTCTGTCTGACTGTGCTGCTGTCGCTTTACACATATCAACTATTTTTGCCGAACCAGATCTCGTGCTCGGAACATACTGAACACACTGTACATACTGTCGTTACATCTGGCTATTCTACTTAGCGAGGAATGATACCATCGTTACTTCTCACTTGATTTCATAGTGAGGAAAATACTGTCGTTACTTCTCACCGTCTACTTAGTGAGGAAAATACTGGTTGTCATAGTTACACGTATTGCTTATAACAATGGAACCACTTCCCACTAAGGCCAATAGTGAGGAGGAAAAGGAACCAATGAGGTGACCCATAGCAATCGCTTACCACGAAGACTATGTGTCGTCACATTGCCGACTCAAATCATGTATGCCAGCTGGACTTCCAAACGATTCACAAGTAGATATTTACTCATAACATAACCACAACAATAAGGTCCAAAAGTAGTGAACATTATCCCAACCAAGTAGGTCAATGATCCTACCTTAACACATTACTAACACATTTTGTGAAGTAAACTAATCAACATCTCAAAACCACATATTTAGTCTATAAACAACAACATGTTGGGATACACATTTGATTCCCAAACAAACACACCTTAAGACAACTCATTTAGTTCTCAAGTACAACCACATCAAGAGTACTTATTTAGTTTATGAACATCAAATACAAAATACTACACTTATAACGACGATAGAATCATAACGGTACCATTCTTATAATCACAAGTGCCCTCAAGTACACTTATCCTAAATTATATAGTTTTATAGTTAAATTCTGAAATTAACGAATAATCGTTTATCACATCGAGACTGTCGTACTAGTCTCTAACATTCAGTATTTTAATATACATACGTGTAAACAACTCTCCGGAGCTGCTAATTATGTTAAACGAACATCCCAAACTACACAAGTTTGGATATACGGCTTGCTAAGTTAATTAGATGCCATCTTACGATTATAATCGGAGTTTTTATTTTACCAGTACCAATTAATCAGAGGGTTATAAACTATAGCAAACGAACTCTAATTCACGTAGGAATTTAACATGTTATTCGGTAATTGTTACTCTAACTTAATATCAACTTCTTAGTGTCTTTACAACACTTCTAAAAATCTGTGTATAATTGCTATACGCAAAATTTCCCAATTAAGTCTCTAGCTTGTTCTTGAGTCAAATTCTATAGTTGAGTGCTCAAAATCAACATGCATCATCATTCAAAACCAACATTTAACATATAAACATGTTATACATCTCATCATATCATTCAAACATGGAATCATTAAGTAATCAAGACATGCATGTACATTATATAGAAAGTATGCATCAAATTCTTAAGCATACATAAGGGGGTTAGTAACTTACTTGAAATGAGAAATCAAACCATTAAAATTACAATCAAAGCCTTTTATGATGCTCCCCTAGTCATCATCATCACATGCATGGCCTTGGATTGAGAACCAAAGGGTTGAAACTTGAAGAATTACAGGACACATAGTAATCTCACCTCACAGCACACACACTCTTTCACACCAACATACAAGGATGATTTGTGTGTTTTGGGAGCTTTGAATTCACTCTCTAGGATGTTTAAAGGGTGAGAGAAAGAGTTTATGTTACTCCTGGGACGTGGCCTCTTCACACCCAAGGCAATTTAAGTGAGAAAATGACAAGAAAAACTCGGCTGAATAGGGCTGCAGACGGGCGGCCGCCTGGGCGTTCGCCCAGCCCAATATCCAACTTTCTGCCTCCAGGCGACCGCCCAGGTTCCAGATTTCTGATTTTTTTGGTCAACTTCAAAGACATTCCCAGAATGATCTATAAGTCCAAAAATTACAAATAAGGTATGGTTGGAAAGCTCTTTGAGTCTAATTTACACAGAATCAAACGGTTCGTAAATCCGAGTTTTGTACACAAATCTATGGCCAATCTACTACAGAATGTCTGGATGGGCAGAATTTCGGGTTCAAGCATGTATCTATGCTTTTGTGTGTTTCTTTATCAATCTTAGTGTCAAAATAAAATGTTCATTAAGTATTCCCAAATGATCCTAACATGATCCTAACCTCTAACAAGGTTTAAAACACATTTAAATCATTCAAAACACATGTAATAAAGCTTAGAATAAAATGCGTTCCAAGTACGAATGATTAACAAGAATTAAAACACAAACCAAAGCATTTTAATCGCATGAAATTAATGTATGACTCAATCAACCTGTTGTTCAATCAAGTCTAACAAACATACTCAATATAATAACGATACTATATGATACACAAGTCATCCATAGGAGGAACTAGGGTATTACACGTATGTATCTCCATTGTGATTTCTTACTAAAATTCTCATTAAAATTCACTTGAAAAAACTTTTAAAATACCAAAACAATTTAATATCGAATTCATTTTGAAATCGAAATCAATGGATTCAACAAACCAAACTGCTATCATGTTGTTGCTGAAATTTAGAGAAGATACTATTGTTTCGACAATTTCAAAAAATTTGGGTTTATCTGAGTTAATCGAATGCATCAGAGGTAAATATTCTAATTTTCAATTGGATAATTGTACTTTGAAATACACTGTAGAATCACATAACAATTGTTGTTTAACCAACGAATAAGATTTTAAAAACATGTTGACATTGGTCAAAATTTTATTAGTTTCTTTTATTGTTGATGTTTTTAAAATTGATACTGGCTTGAGTTACGAGATTAATAAAGAAATAAATTATGGAGATGAGATTGCAGAAGACGATGCAATTGTTTATGAAGATGACGATCCACAAAACTTGTATTGTGATGCACAAAACCTTGACAAAGGTAAAGGAAAAGTTGTGCATCGTGAGGAGTACAGTGATAGAAGTTGTACCAATTCTATACATTCTGAAAGCGATGTTGAAAGTGTCCCAACATACGACATATGTCCTGTTCAAACAAGAAAGAAACTCTTGAATTCTGGTTGGGCAAATCTTATTATTGGTGTTGGTCAAATATTTAAAGGCAGAGTGGAAGATTTTCGCATGCAACTTATAAAGTATTAATTCAAGATTGGTTTTGAATTCATTTACATTAAGAATAACAAATATAGGATTGGCGTTGGATGTGGGAAGAAATACAGTGATGATTGTAGTTGGTTCATCAAGACATCTTCAACTGTTGATGAATTAGTATTCATATACAAGTGCAATCTTTCACATAGTTGTCACTTGACCATGGTTGACGATAATAACTCGAAAAGGATGGGCTGTGGTATCATTGGGCAGTTGATTCTTGACCATGTTCGCAGTTGACCATCCTATTTGCCGAAGGATTTAATTGATCACATGAGAACTAATTATGGCTTTGAGATAACATATAACAAGGCATGGAGATGCATAGAGAAAGCTCGAAAGAAGCTATTTGATTCTTACGAAGAATCTTTCCAGGAGTTGCAGTGGTACGTTAAAGTCTTGCATAAGAGTAATCCTGGTAGCTTTGCTTTTTTGGAATCGGATGATGATACGAATCGATTCAGTAGGTTGTTCATTGCATTTCCGGCATGCGTAGATGGTTTCAACTATTGCCGTCCTATATTGTTCATAGATGAAACATTTATGAAATCTCGATTCAAGGGCACCCTTTTATCTGTCACGGCCAAGGATAAAAAATCAAGGTACGTCCATTTATTCTACATTTTTTTCTTTTGTGTTCAACATTATTTTGATTAATATTATAGACTGATCATGTTTTTTTTATGCCCCTTTTTATACTTATACTTAATAATAAGAGATACATTCAGTATATTATTGTGCATCAGGAATGAATGTGGTGCATCACGAAACACAAAATCAGTACTTTTGTAGTATATTTTTGTACATCACGATGCACACTGGTATGCATTCACAAAACTGTTGTTATTAATTAAATATTGTTCATATGCTGCAGATCTGTTCCCGTTTCCATTTGTAGGTCTCTTGCTTTAGATATATATATATATATATATATATATATATATATATATATATTTAGATTTTAAGTATCACACTATCACTCTTTAACTATGCAGCAAAATCTTATGGAGACTGAATTTGGTTTAGTAGATAAGATTTAATTTATGTTTTTTTTGCATGTTTATATTACGTTTTTTTTACTTTTTATTTTCTATCTTAAAATGAATGTTTAAATGTTCACTTTTTAAGAAAAAAATCATACTAAGTAATTACGTTTTGATAAAGTTATTAAATTTAACTTTGTCAACTATCATGTCTTAATAACACATACAATGATATATATGTGAACATCGAAGATATTTAAATATATACAACCAAAAGTATTTAAATATCAAAATTTTTAATTTTATTGTAAAACTAAAAATTGACATTTATTTTTAGCTGAAGGAATAATTTTTATTAATATTAATTTCTCTCTATTTTTTCCACATTAGTGATGTCAAAAGGGCTGTGCTGTGACTTTGTACTAAGAAAAAATTGCTGATTGGTACATTTTAATAATTTTTAACTGTTTTAATATCTTATATTTTTTTTTAAATCAGAAAAAATATTTTTTTATATCGCAATTTCAAATTAATGCATCATCAAAAACACTTTTATGCATCATAATTTCAAATTAATGCATTACAATATATAAAAATACATTTTATTGATTTAAAAAAATATAAAAAATTAAATCGATTGAAAATTCATTTCTTATTGTTCTCCCGTCTATCTGAGGTTGGTACAAAGCTAGAGCCAGGCCTAGGGGGTTAGGCAAAGGATATCAGGTGGGCTGAATCTCGACCAAGAAAAAAAAAATTAAGTACCGGTCATTATTAGACGATTTCCATTCGTTAAAATTTATTATAATTATTTTTAATTATTAAAAAATATTTTTATTGTGAAATGTTATCCATATTCTTAAAAAATACGAAATATTGCACGCTGTGCGATACAAGACGATGCACATAATAACTCGGAAGTCCATACTATGCATCACAAACAAAAATGATGCACAAATTATTTTTTTTAGTTAATGATGTATAAAGAGTTGTGCATCGACTAGAAAACAAACTAACCCCCCTTCACTTCAAAACACAAAAAAAAAAAAAATCTCTCTTCATTTAAAAAACAAAAGCAAAAAATTTTAAAACTTTTGAAAACATTATCGTGAGTTACGATCAAATGAGAAAAAAATATCTTCTCAACTACAAAAGAGCACTAGAAAGAAGATAACAACCACCAAAAACAACTAAAACGAAGTATCATATTAGTATTGCTGAATACATATTAGGGTTCAAAAAACAAAGTATAAATGTTCGTGAATATCATTTCTAGGGTTAAAAATTTGCATATAAAACTGAATATGAAACACCGTTTCTATGTTTTGTTTATCAGGATGCACAAAATTGTAGCATTGTATTGCAAACTTTTATTATTTTTGATGCATCGCAATGCATTATTTTGATGAATCGTGTTCACTGAAAACGTTAATACACCGTTTTATTTTTGATTAAAAAATTATAAGTCGCGATGAAAAATATTGTGCGTTCTGATTCACATATTGTCCATCACGATGCACAAAAAAGTATTGTTATACTGTCCATCACGATGCTCAAAATTTTTAAGTACTGTTATACTTGACGATGCATAAAAATTATACTTGACGATGCACGTGTTATAATTGACGATGCACCATCAAAATCTAACAAAGATACTTGTTATGCAGGTGTGAGGAATAGAACTAAATACAGGTCAAGTATACAGTCTCTAATTGACCAACTACAAAGTATTAATTTCAGGGAAGACCATATAATAGTGTTAAAAAAGATACACTTCTAGAACATAATAGAGAGCATAATTGGTCGAAACGTACTCCGCGGTCATTCTAAGAAGGATGACGCAATAAGAAGGTGTATTGTCGAGTATTACTTCAAAGGACTTCGGCACTTCCAAATGACTGAAAAAATATTAAAGCTTAGGGCCAAGATGGCTAATGCAATTATTTTGTTGAAAAAAAAGATTAAGAAACAATACTTTTTTATTAATAGCATTACATTTTTCGTTTTATTCATATTTTTTTATGAATCTATGCTGATAAACATTGTGTAATTTATATATTTTTTGAAATTATAGTTGACGATGCACAAAAACTATACTGAAAATAATACTGATATACTTGACAATGCACAACATTATACTAGACGATGCACACAAATTATAATGAACCGTTAGATGCACATTTATACTTGACGATGCACATTTCTTAACACAAAAACTAAATTAGTACTGTTATACTTGACGATAAACAAAATTATATATAACGATGTACATATCTTACACAAAATTCACAAAAATATATTACGATGCACATTTTATACTTGACGTGGTAAATGATGCATAAACATGACGATCCACATTTCTTACCCAAAATTCACAAAAATATATTACGATATACATTTTATACTTGACGTGGCAAACGATGCACATTTTTTAAACACAAATCACAAAATACATTGGTGATGCACATATCACATACATGACTATGCACAAAATATATTTAAAAGCATAATATGTTGATACAGAGATAGTTTTGGAACAAATAGCCATGGGTTTTTAGAAGTGTATTCTTTAAGTGAAACATCCTAAAATAGTATAGTGGACTCTTTGTCTGAAACGAAGAGAGTAATTAATTAGAAATAAAAAGTACGTATTTATCTAATTTGAAAAAAGTTTGAACATTGCATTTATGTTTTTGTCTAAATTAATTCTATTAGACGGTAATATTACTGTTGAACCATTCGGTTTTACGGGTGACTGGGTGAGTAGGATGTCTGACAAGTGTTGGACCGAGCTAGGGTTAAACAAGTTGGGTGGGTTAAGCCTGGTCAGTGGAGCTTGATGGGGAATAAGTTGCGTGGACGAGCAGACAGCCTAGGCCTTGGGAGGGGTCTGGGGCAAACCGGCCTAGCAAACAGGCATCACCAAATAAAAAAAAAAAAATTAAGCCCGGCCCAAATCTTGTTGATCTTGCTGGGTTTGGGTGGGCCTTAGTGTCTCGCATATTATCCTTTGCTACTTGCTAGACTAGGCAATTTGGGAATTGGGTTAATTGGAGCCACCATTTTTTCCGTTGTTATTTTTGCGTATGGTAGTGGTCTTCAAGTTGTAATAAGGATAAGAAAACTTACATCTGACTATCGACAAAAGAGATCTAAAGACAATGACCTACCGTGCGATATTCTCTTAACTAGTGAATATAGTATGCACTAATGCACGATGCACGTGAATAAGACATAAATGTCACGGGATGTTTTTAGACCACTTGAAATCATGTACTGTCCATTTCAAGCAACAATGATTTGTAAATAATACCATCTTTTTGTGAAAAACGACTATAATTTAAAATGGATAAAGACATCTATAATTTAGATGGTCAATTTTTTTTCTTCTATAAATAGTTTCTAATTTTTTTTTTTCACATTACATTCTTTCAAATATCTTTCTATACTTTTTCTTTAGACAACACAATTTTTTCATTTCACTACACCATTGGAAAACATGACATTACTGTCGGAGAAATCCGACAGTAATTCATGGATACCGATAGTAATTATTAATTTACTGTCGAAACTGCTCCGACAGTATTTAACCAGTGTTCTAAAAATCGCTAGGCGGACACTAGGCGTCAGAGTAGGACCTAGCACCTAGGGGCCTAGTCGGGGTCTAGTCGGGGCCTAGAAATCGAGGCATAATTACACTATAGGTACATAACAAACCTGTTGCAATAATAGTAAATAACTAAATATGGCCAAATAAACTAAAAGTAATGATCACATTACAAGATTAAAAGTTAAAAGTTAAAATTTAAAATTAAATTCATAAGTGGAGGGAAGAAGAAAAATATTTTCATAACTTAAGGGGAAGGAAAAATAATATAATAACTTAAAAGGAGAGAAGAAATAATTTAATAACTTGAGGGGAGGAAGTTGTCACTTTAAAAAGTAAAACCTAAACGTTAAAACTTAAACACACACACTCTCTCTCTCTCACAAAGTCTGACTCACACAGAAAAGGAAAAACAAAAAAAGAAGAAGACGTCTTTCTCTCTCTCAGAGACAACAGACAAAGACGACTGATCTCCCTTCTCAAACGACGGCAAGCAGATTTCGCGGGAACGACGGCAGGCAGATCTCGCGAGGACGACGGAAATCTCTCTTTCTTAATTTCTCTCACTTTCTCTCTCCTTTTATGGTTTCTCTCACTCTCTCTCCTCTTACGGTTTCTCTCTCTCACACACACCGGCCGGCATTCTCCTCCTCTTTCACCGACGGGATCTCAGACGTCGTTTTGACTTTTGAGCCCTAATCGGCTAGGCGTTAGGCGGCGCCTAGGAGGACTAGTCGCGCCTAGGTAGCAATTTTTTGTGGTGGCGATTTTTTTGGCCGATTTGGTCCTAATCGTGGCGTTTGGAGGGCGTCTGGCGCCTAACCCGAATTTTCGAACACTGTATTTAACAGTAAACCTTTGACGGTAATTTATCTCCGACAGTATTCTGACAGTAATTACTGTCATCCGACAGTAATAGTGATTCCGATACTTCGACAGTAACAAGGTGACAGACATTAACATTCCGTTAGTTTACTGTCGGAACACTGTTAATTTTTTGACGGAAATCCGACAGTAAATTAACTTCGTTATTATTTTTAACAGTGAATTACTGTCGGATCTCCGACAGTAATAATTAAAAAAATACTTTTTCAAAAATAATTACTGTCTGAGCTCCGATAATAATTATTAAAAATTTTTTTTTAAAATTGGTTTTTTTTCTACCTGATATAGCAGTTATATGTACACAATCACACACACTGCAACAATAAACTATAATTAACAACTAAAATATAAATTAAATTAAAATTAATGTATATACAATATAAAAAATAATACAGTACCAAAATAAAGTGTCTAAATCTACTACTACTGTGGAGGGGGGGTTAAATAAATTACACACAATAGGAGACCTAGACTGCTCCTGCTGCTCCATGACCAGTCGCCGCAGCTGCGCGAGCTGCTCGGCCTGTTGCATCATCTGCTGGGCCTGCTACTGCACCAGCTGCTCGAGAGACTCCGTCTTCTCGACCAGGGCACGCTCGGTAGCTGACTACTGCGGAGGACCAGAAGACGGGGTTGCCGAGGAAGAAATGGATGCGCCCGGTCTTAACCCAGCTGTGTTGTGGTCACCAAAGCCGTAGAGGCGAGCTCCGTTCTTCTTCCGTGACTCCGCAGTGACCCAATGCCAAATGTCGTCGACAAAGGGCGTCGGCACCTCAAGGGTCGTCTGGACAAGCCCCTTAGCGACCTGCGCCTGTATAGTCGCCTTATAGGCATCTTGTGTCATAAAAACATAAAAATATTAATATTAACATTTTAATTAACTAATAAACAAAATAAAATTAAAATATTTTAGGTAATATTTACAAATGTGTTCTTTGCCGTATCATCGACAAAGACATACGGCAAATCAGAACTAGGAGGAGCTTGAGTGGTATGAGTCGCAGCAAATAAATCAGTCATCGGTACCTCGGTATTATAGTGTTGAGTCTACAAATATAATGAATTAAAATTAGCGAAAAACACATATTAAGTAACCTCCGATTAGAAAAGATCGAATACACTATTAAGTAATCACAATTGATCACTCTCGATACTAGTTTAAGTGGTTAGGGTTTTTATAATTTAATAATTTAATTAGTTAAAATTTAGGGTTTAATTCTACGTATACGTAGAGTACTTACCTAATAACTATCGATATCGCATGCACTAACATACGTATATCTAACCAAACAATACATACACCCTAACATATACATTTATACAAAAAAAAAAAACAGAAATATACAGAAATTACATTTTTTTAAATTAAAAAATAGTACATAATTAAACATTTAAACATACACATTTACTACACATTAACAAAAAAAAATTAAAGAAAAATTATACCCATATTAAAATTATAGAATAATTAAAGAAAAATACATTTAACCACCCACATTAACAAAAAAATTACAGAAATAGAAAAACGAAAACATATATATTTTTCATATTTTTTAATATACAATTAAAATTACAGAAAAATAAAACTGAAATTAACAAAAAATTAAAAAATTAAAAAAAAATCAGAATAAATCTACACTACACAAAATACAGAAATCTAATTTTTTTTATACCCACATTTATAAAAAAAACAAAATAAAATACACATTTACACAGAAAAACAGAAAATTCATAAACATACACATTTATGTTGAATAAATTCACATAAAATAAAAAAATACAAATAAAAAAAATAGAAACATACATATATAAACAGAAAAAAGAGAAACATACATTTTTATACAAAATTTAAAAAAAACATAAATTAAATACAAAATAAAAAAATTGAAAACATACATACCTTAAATCTGTAGGCCGGCAACGACAGTGGCGAGATGGAGAATAGCCGGAAAAACTTCAACATAGATAGAGAGAGAGAGAGAGAGAGAGAGAGAGAGAGAGAGAGAGAGAGAGATAAATTAGGGTTTAGGAGTTCAAAATTAAAAAATAAAATAATAAAATTAAGGAAGAAGGGGAAGGGGAACGGACTTACCGGAGGCGACGGTGGCTACGAGAGAGAGAGAGAGAGAGAGAGAATGGAGGAGATGAGTGACTGGTGGGGGGCCATGAGTGACTGTTCGATTTAGGAATTTTGGTTTAAATTAATGTCGGAGCTCCAACAGTAAATGTCACTTAAAATTACTGTCGGAATCTCCGACAGTAATTACTGTTGGAATCTCCGACAGTCATAGTGACCACCAATTTCCTAGACGTTTCTGTCGGTTGAAAAGGGAATATTCGAAAAATATTCCTTTATTACTGTCAGAATAATTATTGTCAAAAGCCATCCGACAGTAATTAAATTACTGTCGGAAATCTGACAATAATTTGAGCATCTCCGTCAATAATTACTGACGTAAGCCATCCGACAGTAATTACTCCGACAGTAATTAGCGTGTTTCTAGTAGTATACTTTAGCTATAGATAACAATTATTTTACGAATTTATTGAACTCTTCAAATATCGAAGATTTTGCCAATGCCCAAACTAGTCCAAATTTCCAAGCTTCTTCAAATTATCAAGGTCCTCCAAATTTTCAAGCTCCGCCAAATTTTCAAGCTTCTCCAAATTTCAAGCTCCAGCAAATTATCAAGCTCCTCCAAGCTCCACCAAATTTTCAATCTCCAAATTTTCAGTATCCAAATATTCAAGGTACTTCAAATGTTTTAAAATTTTCTTATCATTCATATCCTCAATTTCCCTTCTATTTGCCCCATGATATTTAATCCGGCTATGACAAATCAATACACACCTGGAAATTTTCGTTCAAATATATGTAGTGAAAATCCAACGACAACGATTGATTCAAGAAGGGATGGTATCGATGAGTCTGAAGTCCCACCATTTTCCACCCAAAAAGGGTTGGAAAATATTGTTCTTGATGATGAAGTGAGCAATCAAGTAGAAGACAAATAGAAAACAAAATGGAGCATTGAAGATGATAAAATGCTTACTATTTCAACAGATAGTGTGAAGGGAAACTCTCAACATGATAAGGAGTTTTGGAAATGAATCACTGAGTACTATAACCAAAACCGAAAGACGGGAATTTCAAGAAAGTCGAACGTCTTGAAGTCACATTGGTACACAATTGCTCCATTGGTTAAGGAACTGAACCAATTATTCATCCAAACCAGAGATCAACATCATAGTGGGTGGTCTGATGACCAAGTGAATGAAGCTGCATGTGGTCTTTATCACTCCATACGTAAAAATCATTTCAAATACGAGCATATGTGGACAATGGTAAAAGATGAACCAAAGTGGAAAGGTGGAAAATCAAGTGAACATTCTTTTAAAAGAACAAAGATATCTGAATCGGGAACATACACATCATCATCCGATGCGCATACGAGCATCAGCATCAACGAGAATGAAGTTGAAGTCCGCCCGATTGGTCAAAAGGCGGCAAAGAGGAATGGGAAAGCAAAAACCACCAAGAAAAATGAAAGAAAAAATGATGAAATATGGGGTGATTTTCGTGAAATCGAAAAAAAAAATTTGTGCGCTCGAGGGAGTGAAAGAAGCGATAAGACAAGGAACAATTGATAATGATTATGCAATCCTCTTTAAGGATACTAGTGGCATAACGGATTATCAACTACGAATGTATCAACAACTTTGTACTCTTCTAAAAGCCAAATATAATATTGTCTAGTTTAAGGTTCTAATTGTTGTATTATGAGTTTATGTAATATTTTGATTTATGAAGTTTCTAATTGTTGTATTATGAGTTTATGTAATATTTTAATGAATGTATTTTTTATTTATGTTATTTATGTGCATATTAAATATTTTAATCGTGTCTTAAAATAACTAGCAATTAGAATCTAGCAGGTGCAAAACTAATCGTTGTAAAACTAGCAGTTAGAATTGTAGCCGTTGTAAAACTAGTCGTTATAAAATTAGCCGTTCCAAAACTAGCCGTTTTAAGACTAGCCGTTAAAAGAGGTCTATATATGGACATTTGAGGCTCCATAATTTCGCCAACCACAACCTCTTACACTTATACTTACAAATATTACAATCTCTACATCAAAAAATGTCTGAAGACCTCAATCCCTCCTCCTACTATGGAGAAATCCTATAATTCGTACACGATGAATTGATGGACGATTCATCTGAAAAAATGATGAAGAAGATTATGGAAAGGAAAATGAAGGAAGAAGTTGAAAGCTCCCACAGTCGTAAACACACTCGAAAATATATAAATCGAGAGCGTAAAGCTGGACATGACCGTCTTTTCAATGACTATTTCTCCGATGAGCCAGTTTACACGGATCAAATGTTCAGAAGAAGGTACCAGATGAGTAAGGAGTTATTCCTTCGAATTGTAGAAGCCCTTTAAAATCATTCAGAGTATTTTTAGATGAGGGCTGATCCAACCGGTAGAAAGGGACTTTCCCCACTCCAAAAATGCACTACTGATATCCATCAGTTGGCATACGGCACGCCTGCCGACCATTATGACGAGTATGTATGAATTGGTGAAACCACTGCAATCGATTGTCTAATAAAATTCTGTCGATTTATGGTTAAGGTATTTGGAAGCATATACTTAAGAAGACCCAATGCTCACGACGTCTAACGTTTACTTCAACTACATTTTGACGTCCATGGTTTCCCTGGTATGTTAGGAAGCATTGACTGCATGCATTGGCCGTGGAAAAATTATCCAGTTGCATGGAAAGGTCAATTTACTCGAGGAGATCAAGGGGTTCCAACAATTATGCTAGAAGCGGTCGCTTTTCAAGACCTTTGGATATGGCATGCATTTTTCAGGGTTGCAGGATCTAACAACAACATTAATGTGCTCAACCAATCTCCATTATTCAACGATGTATTGCAAGGTTACTCTTCTCAAGTTCAGTTTACGGTAAATGGCACACAATGCACGAAGAGATATTATCTAGCAGATGGTATCTACCCAGAGTGGGCTGCATTTGTCGAAAGCTTTGCTTATCCAGAAGACCTTAAAAGGATAAAGTTCAAACAAATGCAAAAGGCTGCAAGAAAAGACGATGAGCGAGCGTTCAGAGTCCTCCAATCTTATTGGGCAATAGTTCGAGGTGCAGCACGATTTTGGCACAAGGAAGCTTTGAAAGATATAATGTACGCGTGCATCATATTACATAATATGATTGTAGAGAATGAAGGAAATGCAATAAGTAACTAGGGTGATGAAGAAGTAGATCCACCGGTACCCGCATCCCATGGTTTTATTCAAGAATTTCAATAATACCTCCAAAGGCATGTAGAACTACGTGATCGTGAAGTTCATCAAAAACTTCGATCCAACTTGGTAGAGCATATTTGGGAACACTTTGGAGACAATAATAATGAAACTTAAGTTGTATCGATTGAATATTTCTTATTAGTATTTAATTACTCTGTAACTAAATTAATTATGCAACTTTAATTATGTTTCTTATGATTTTATACTAGCTTGCGTTCAATAAAATCTATATTTTTGCATCAGTATTTTGAATTACTAATAAATATTAATAAATAAAAACTATATTTTTGGAAAGATAAATTAATAAATGATTAAATTATTCGTTAGACATAATATATTTTTTCTATAATTTTTTTATGTTATAATGATATATTTATTTTTGAAAATAAATTTATTACTTTCAAATGTATATTGGGAAATAATAAAAATTTAGCAATGTGTCCATGCTATAAACCTTTTATTGGTTAATGTATAGTGGAGAATAGATTTACAGAGAATATGTTTATAAAATGATGATGTGGCAGGAGGGATAAACCTTTTGATGGGTTTATTGTTGTGGATGATCTTACAAATCATTGTTGCTTGAAAGGGACAATACATGACTTTAAGCGGTCCAAAAACATCAACCGCTTAAGCCACCTAGGCTTCCTCCAACGACTGTTTGCATCATCAACTGGTTTATCCGCTTTTGTAAAGCTTTAAGAGTTGCCCATTGGAGCTGCTCTAAACAATACCATCTTTTTGTGAAGAACGATTATAATTTAAAACAGATAAAAACGTCTATAATTTAAACTGTCAAATATTTTTTTTTCTATAAATAGTTTCTAAATTTTTTTTATCTGTCTATACTTTTTCATTAGGTAACACAAAATTTTCATTTCACTACTTTGGCTATGGATAACAATTATTTGACGAATTTATTGAACTTTTCAAATATCGAAAATTTTGCCAATGCCCAAACTAGTCCAAATTTCCAAGCTTCTCCAAATTTTCAAGCTCCACCAAATTAATTATCAAGCTCCTCCAAATTTTCAAGCTCCATCAAATTATCAAGTTCCTCCAAATTTTCAAGCTCCACCAAATTTTCAAGCCCCTCCAAATTTTCAGTATCCAAATATTCAAGGTACTTCAAATGTTTCAAATTTTTCTTATCATGTATATCCTCAATTTCCCTTCTATTCTCCCCATGGATATTTTAATCCGGCTATGACAAATCAATAAACACCCTAATATTTTCCTCCAAATATACGTAGTGAAAATCCAACGACACCGATTGATTCAAGAAGGGATAGTATCGATGAGTCTGAAGTCCCACCATTTTCCACCCAACAAGGGTTAGAAAACATTGTTATTGATGATCAAGTGAGCAATCAAGCAGAATACAAACAGAAAACAAAATGGAGCATTGAAGATGACAAAATGCTTACTAGTGCATGACTCATTATTTCAACAGATAGTGTGAAGGGAAACTCTCAACATGATAAGGAGTTTTGGAAACGAATCACTGAGTACTACAACAAAAATCGAAAGACGGGAATTCCAAGAAAGTAAAACGTCTTGAAGTCACATTGGTACACAATTGCTCCATTGGTTATTGAATTGAACCAATTATTCATCCGAACTAGAGATCAACATCATAGCGGGTGGTCTAATGACCAAGTGAAGGAAGTTGCACGTGGTCTTTATCACTCGATACGTAAAAAACATTTTAAATACGAGCATGTGTGGACAATGGTGAAAGATGAACCAAAGTGGAAAGGTGGAAAATCAAGTGAACATTCTTCTAAAAGGACAAAGATATTTGAATCGGGGACATACACATCATCATCCGATGTGCATACGAGCATCAACATCGATGACAATGAAGTTGAAGTCCGCCCGATTGGTCAAAAGGTGGCAAAGGAAAGGGAAAGCAAAAACCACCGAGAAAGATGAAAGCAAAAGTGACGATATATGGGGTGATTTTCGTGAAATCGGAAAAAAAAAATTGTGCGCTCGACGGAGTGAAAGAAGCAATAAAACAAGGAACAATTGCTAATGATTATGCAATCCTCATTAAGGATACTAATGGCATGACAGATGAGCAACTACGAATGCATGAACAACTTTGTGCTCTTCTCCTGACCAATTATAATATTGTCTAGTTTAAGGTTCTAATTGTTGTATTATGAGTTTATGTAATATTTTGATTTATGAAGTGTCTAATTGTTGTATTATGAGTTTATTTAATATTTTAATGAAAGTATTTTTTATTTATGAAATTTATGTGCATTTTAAATATTTTAATTGTGTCTAAAAATAACTAGCAATTAAAATCTAGCCAGTGCAAAACTAGTCGTTGTAAAACTAGCAGTTAGAATCGTAGCCGTTGTAAAACTAGCCATTATAAAATTAGTCGTTCCAAAACTAGCCGTTGTAAAACTAGCCTTTAAAAGAGGTCTATATATGGACACTTAAGGCTCCATAATTTTGCCAACCACAACCTCTTACACTTATACTTACAAATATTATAATCTCTACACAAAAAAATGTCTAAAGACCTCAATCTCTTCTCCTACTATGGAGAAATCCTATAATTCGTACACGATGAATTGATGGAAGATTCATCTGAAAAAATGATGATGAAGATTATGGAAATGAAAATAAAGGAAGAAGTAGAAAACTCCCACGGTCGTAAACGCACTCGAAAATATATAAATCGAGAGCGTGAAGCTGGACATTACCGTCTTTTCAACGACTATTTCTCCGATGAGCCGGTTTACACAGATCAAATGTTGAGAAGAAGTTATCGGATGAGTAAGGAGTTATTCCTTCGAATTGTAGAAGCCCTTTCAAATCATTCAGAGTATTTTCAGATGAGGGTTGATGCAACCGATAGAAAGGGACTTTTCCCGCTGCAAAAATGCACTAGTCAGTTAGCATACGACACGCTTGCCAACCATTATGATGAGTATGTACTAATTGGTGAAACCACTGCAATCGATTGTCCAATGAAATTTTGTCTATATGTGGTTAAGGTTTTTGGAAGCGTATACTTGAGAAGACCCAATGCTCACAACGTCTAACGTTTACTTCAACTACATTCTGACGTCCATGGTTTCCCTGATATGTTAGAAAGCATTGACTGCATGCATTGGCTGTTGAAAAATTTTCCAGTTGTATGAAAAGTGTTGAATATTACATAGATTTTTTTGCATCCATAACCTAAGTCTAAATCAAGGTGACTAATGGGCCTGCGTGTCTGTTAGTGTGGCAACTTGTATTTAGACAAGTGCTTGTAATAGCTTAGGATTGCTTTTTGTACTTAGCCTAGTCTTCGGTAGTTAGCCTATCACTGATCAGACATGTAAAAGATCAGCTATCTTTGAATTAGCCGAATCTCTTAAAGTAATCGGACAAGCTTATTCCAACCAAGATTCATCAGCAATGACGAAGACCTGAAGATCGTCCGATCAAGACTCTACTAGTGACGTGCCTCAAGGCCATCTGCAACATTTATTGTCAACGATAATATAACGATAACCTGCAAAGAGCATTGAATGATCCATGCCATATTAGGCAATCATCTCAGAAGAGGACAGTCCGTCTACTCTTATCATTTACCTATTTTTGGCAATATTTCAGAAGTCAGTCTGAAGTGTACAGAATATCCTATCAAAGATCAACAGTAAGATTATAGCATTAATTACATTCAAATTCAAATTCTCCAAAAGCTGAAGATCTCCAACGGCTACCAAAACCTCCCTGGGTATAAATAGAAGACTTCATGACAGCATTGAAGAAGCTAGCGATCTAAGAACCTAATTTCAACTAACATTCTTCATCTTCAACTGCTAGTTCATAAAAGCTTCAAAGAAATATCTGTACAATATTCTTTGAAGAGCACCAACCTTAGACGATCAAGTCTTTATTGCTCTTCATTGATTGCAATCCTTGCATTCATAGCACACGAGAATTATATCTCTGTAGATATTAATTCTCCCACAAACATTTGGTCAACTATTTTATGTACACGATCCATTAGTGATCTACATTATAAAGATACTAGTGGACAAACTTAGTACACGTTTTCAAATCCAAAGTTGACCACTTTGGTTGTGGACGTAGCACTTATTTATAAGTGTGAACCATATCAAATCTCTTGTCTATATCTTTTATGTGCTTGTGATTTGCTACTGTTTATTTCCAGAATTCCAACTAATTTGAAGAACATCTGATCTTGTCCTATTAAGAACAACCATTTTGAACTTGTCCTATACTTCACTCATTTTCGCTGCAAAATCTTTTCAACCTAAGTGAAGTAATTTTCAAAATTTTCAAAAGCACAAATAGGCTATTCAACCCCCCCCCCTTCTAGCCTATTTGAGCTCCTTGGGCTTTAACAATTGGTATCAGAGCTTAACTCTTTGAAAACAAGATTTTCCAAGATTAAACTCTTGAGAGATTAAAGATCCAATGGCTGCTCATCAAATGTTGGAAACTTCAAATGTGAATCATTGTCCTGTATTGGATGAAGTTCACTTTGATATCTGTAAAGACAAGGTTAAAAGACACATGAATTCTATTGACAAACGTTTATGGAAATGTGTTACAGATGGACCAAGAATTCCTACGAAGCCAAACACTCTAGCTACGCTTGATCCTACTGCTGATCCTGAAATCCCTAAACCTGAAGAAGAATGGGATGAAGAAGATAGAAAGAATGATGCTTTGGATGGAAAAGCTATCAACATCATCACCAGCTGTGTAGATATAAGCACCTACTAGCAGATAATAAATCTTGATACAGCAAAAGAGATGTGGGAAGCTATATTGGAATATCTAGAAGGTGATGGAGAAACAAGGAACAACAAGCTATACACTTGCATCCAGAAGTTCGACTCATTCAAAAAGGATCCTAAAGAGACTCTCCGAATTGCCTACGATAGATTTTATGAGGTAGTTAATTCCTGCTACTCTTTAGGAAAGAAATATGAAAAGAAAGAAATAAACATGAGATTTCTTAATGCACTAGGCAGTTTATGGCATATAAAGATCACTGCCATGAAAGAATTAAAAGACTTGAATAAATTGTCTCTTAGAAATCTTTATGCAAGTCTTTCGGTTTATGAGCTTGAAATCCAGCAAGCTCAAGAAATGGAAAAGAGTTTTAAAAATTTATCTTTACCAGCCATGTCTATTGAACCTTCTTGTTCTACACGTGATGAAACCCCATCTACATCCAGTGATGGTGATGATATTCTTTCTGACGAAGCTTTTGCCATGTTTGTAAAGAAATATCAACGTTTCAAAAGGTTTAACAAATCATCCTATAAGCAGTCTCCTTACAAGACTGCTGCTCCTACAAAAACAACTGCTCATAATAAGACTATTGTTAACCAAAAAGAAAATGAGCTTGTTTGTTTTAATTGTAGGAAGCCAGGTCATTTTGCTTCAAGATGCCCAAAGCCAAAATATGAATTTTACAAAAAACGTCCCGATTCTAAATTTTAAAAACAAAAAGGGATGGTGGCTGAGGACATTGATGAAAGCAACTTGCCCACTTGGTGTGATACAGATTCTGATGAGGATGATTCCTGTGACTTTGCTGATGAGGCAAATATATGTTTTATGACCAGGGAATCACCCTATGACTCAGTTAGATCATTACCATTTCAACATGATGATAGCGATGATGATGAGATCAATGAACCCTCAAGGGGAGAACTCATTAAAGCTAACAAAGACATGCTGGAAGAATTCTCCAAATTTAAAACTGCCTATGTAAAATTAGCCAAAAAGCATGAGTTGGTTGTCTTTGAGAAATCTACCTTAATGTCTGAGATCAAAGATCTCAATAGACAACAAGTAGAGAATATTAAGACTCAAAAGGAGAACAAAGCATTAACTGAAAAGGTGGAATTCTTACTTGAACACATAAAGAAAATTAATTCTGAGAAAGATAACCTTCAAAAGGTTGTTGATACTTGGAATAATTCAAAAGGAAATTTTGATACCATTCTTTCAAAACAAACATCTCTTGATGACAAAACTGGTATCGGTTTCCAAAATGAGTTCAATGTAGGAAGTTCACCTGGTTCTCAAGGAAATGAGACAGCTGAAGTGATAGCAAAACAAATGGCTGAAGAAGTTGTCTATAATCAGCAATATTCTCAAAAGGGAAAGCAAAGACTTGGTTTTAACAAAGTTCCATATATTTATTCTAAAAACAAACCACACAAGTCCAAGGGTAAGAAATCTGTCAACTCCTATGACACTGCTAATAGGGAGATTGAGCATCATAGATCTGCTATCAGACATCCCGTGAAAACAGTGGTGACTGATAACAAGTCAAAGAACTATCAACTCAAGCCTATTAAATTTGTCAAAGGGAAGGCTGCTAACTTCAACCCTACTGATAAAAAGCTTAAAGGAATTTTGCATGAAAATGTAAAATCTTTTGATAAAAGGTCTACTATTATGAAGACCAATATCACCAGAAAGTTGTATTATCAACCTAAATCCAATAAGCCGGCTACCAGTAAATCGGTCACTCTCAAGACTGCTGATAGTAAGAAAACTTCTAAAGAAATTATCAAACATGTTCAAGGTTTTCATAACTGCTTATTTTGCAAAAGTCATGGTCACAAGATTCATGAATGCCTTCTAAGATTCATACCTAAACCCAAAGGGTTCACACCTCCTAAGGTTAAACAGGTATGGGTTCCAAAAGGTCACTTCTCAGGACCCAAAAATAAACTGGGGACCATGTTCTTAAATGATTAAGTTTCAGGAATGCTTCATGACTGTTAATGAGGAGGAAAAAGATTTATGGTATCTGGATAGTGGCTGTTCAAAGCACATAACTGAAAATCTGAATCTTCTCTCCAGAATTGTTGAAGCTAAAGGTCTCTCAGTAATTTTTGGTGACAACTCCAAAGGGAAGACAGTTGGCTATCGAAACATCGTTCGAGGAAATCTTTCCATAAGCAAAGTATCTCTGGTTGAAGGCTTGAAGCATAATCTTCTAAGTATATCACAATTCTGTGACAAGGGATTAATTTGTCAATTCACCGCAAGTCATTGTTTCATCAAGGACAGTGAGACCTGTTCAACTATCTTGACTGGTTTCAGAAAAGAAAATGTGTATGTGATTGATTTAAACGCTATCGGAAGAGAATCAAGCTTATGCTTAATCGCAAAGACATCAAATGATAACAGTTGGCTGTGGCACAAAAGACTTAGCCATCTAAACTTCAAGTACTTATCTAAGCTATCAAAAGACAACTTGGTCGTTGGTCTGTCGAAGATATCTGCAGAACATGATAAGCTTTGTAAAGCATGTCAGCTGGGAAAGTTAACTAAGTCTGCCTTCAAAAGCAAGCCATGCTTATCAACTACCAGACCACTCCAGCTCCTCCACATGGACTTATTTGGTCCAGTCACTACAACTAGTTTTGGTGGTAGCAAATACACACTAGTTGTTGTTGATGATTATTCAAGATTTACATGGGTTGAAATGTTATCTTCTAAAGATGAGGCCTATGATGTTATAACAGCATTATTCAGAAGACTGCAAACTCAAAAGTTGGATGACATTGCTGATAATAGATCAGACAATGGGACAGAATTCAAGAATAATGGTATAGCCAAATATTGTGATGACCATGAAATTGGTCACAACTTCTCGGCTGCTGGTACACCTCAACAAAATAGAGTCACTGAAAGAAAGAACAGAACACTTATTGAAGCTACTAAGACCATGATTGCTGAAGCAAGGCTGCCTATGTACTTCTGGGCTGAAGCTGTAAACACAGCCTGTTTCACTCAAAACAGGTCTATTATCAACAAGTTTCATAACAAAACTCCATATGAAATATGGAGAGGTAGGGCACCCAATATTAGTTTCTTCAAAATATTTGGATGCAAATGTTATGTTCTTTACAATGGAAGAGAACATAGTAAGTTTGAATCCAAAAGTGATGAAGGAATATTTCTGGGATATGCCAAATTTTCAAAAGTATACAGAGTTTATAATAAAATCTCTCTTAAAGTTGTTGAATCTGTTCATGTTTCTTTTAATGAATTTGACTTTATTGGGCCACATATGGCTCCTAAGGTGTCTAATAATTCCGATGAGTATGAGACAGGTACAGATCAGCCAAGTTCAAATTCTGCTGAAGCTACATCGTCACAAATTCATCCTAGGATTAACTTGATAGAACCTCCAAGAAGCGATAGTGGACAAGCTAACGTTGATTCAGAAAATTCAGAATCCGCTATTCCTTCTACACCAGAAGAGTTTCATCCTGCATTAGAATTAACCTATCCACCTGAAAATCAAGCTTCAGACACTTCAACTATTCAAGAATCACACTCTGCTGATAATATCAGACAAGATCTAGCTGCTGAACTTAGAGAAGTTAAAGATCATCCTATCAGTCAAATCACTGGTAATCTTAATGTTGGTGTTCAAACCAGATAAGCTTCAAGAAACGAATGCATGTACTCGACTGCATTTGTCTCTAATATTGAACCCAAGAAGATAGATGAAGCTTTGGAAGATCCAAGCTGGGTGGAAGCTATGCAAGAAGAACTAAACCAATTCGACAGATGCCAAGTTTGGTCACTTGTTCCTAGACCCAAAGGACAAACAGTGATTGGAACAAAGTAGGTCTTCAGGAACAAGATGGATGAAAATAGAAATATCATCAGAAATAAGGCAAGACTGGTAGCTCAAGGATACAGACAGGAGGAGGGAATTGACTATGATGAAACATTCGCTCCTGTTGCAAGATTAGAAGCCATCAGACTATTCCTAGCCTATGCATCCTTTAAAGAATTCAAGGTATATCAAATGGATGTTAAAAGTGCATTTCTAAATGGTGAACTACAAGAAGTCTACGTGGAACAACCACCGGGATTCATTGACTACTCAAGAAGAGAAGACGTATACAAGCTAAGGAAAGCACTATATACCCTTTCAAAGTTCTTGATAACCCAAGGCTTTGTGAGAGGTCAAATTGATACTATTTTTATTATGAAGCATAAAGATCATTCTTTACTTGTGCAGATTTATGTTGATGATATTATATTTGAGTCTACTAATGAAAATCTATGCAAAAGGTTTGAGAAGCTTATGCATAGTAAATTTGAAATGAGCATGATGGGAGAACTCAATTTCTTCCTAGGACTTCCAATTCAACAAAACTCAACCGGTATCTTTATCAATCAAGCCAAATATGCAAAGGATCTTATCAAAAAATTTGGACTTAAAAAAGCAAACAGTTTCAGCACACCTATGGCCACTAACTGTCATCTTGACAAAGATGAAAAGGGCAAGAAAGTGGATATGACTCTTTATAGAGGCATGATCGGCTCACTTCTATATTTAACTGCTAGGAGACCTGACATTACATTTGCAGTTTGTGTATGTGCTAGGTTTCAAGCAGATCCAAAAGAGTCTCATTTACAAGCTGTTAAAAGAATCATCAGATATTTAATTGATACATCTAATCCGGGTATTTGGTATCCAAGGGATTCATCCTTTGACCTTATAGGCTATTCTGATGCTGACTTTGCTGCTTGTAAGGTTGACAGGAAAAGCACTAGTGGAACATGTCAATTCCTAGGGAATAGACTTGTCTCATGGGCCAGCAAAAAGCAAACATCTGTCTCAACTTCAACAACTGAAGCAGAATACATAGCTGCGGGTAGCTGCTGCTCACAACTGCTGTGGATTAAACAGCAACTGGTAGATTATGAGATCATGATTGCTGATTGTCCTATAATGTGTGATAATACATCAGCCATCTCAGTTTCTCAAAATCCTGTTATTCACTCCAAAACAAAGCACATAGACGTGAGATATCATTTCTTAAAAGATCATGTGGAAAAAGGTAACATCAGCATGCAGTATGTATCTACTAATCAACAATTAGCTGATATCTTCACCAAACCACTTGACTCAACCAGGTTTGCATACTTAAGAGGAGAGCTTGGTATGCTTGATCTCAATCCTTAATATTTTAAAAAATGTTCTAATTTATTACACTTTATCTACTTATAAATCTGCCTATCTTATCAAAAAAGTGTAACATTGCCGATATTATAGGACAAGCATTAGTAAGTACTCGGATCGGCCATCTTCAATATAATAAGTTACAAATGAACGATATATGAACAGTCACTTTTCATGACATTAAATGCGGACTTCAAAATTTATTAAAAACCACTTATTGAAAATTGTCAGAAGTATAAAATTCAAATTCACAAATCAACTGTTCACAATTTGCAAAAACCGCCTCTCGTATTTTTAAAATTCTGCGATAACTTCAAGTTCAAAAGCTTCAGAAATCATAAATCCTTCATCTCAATTCGTGCATCAATCTTCAATGGTGAGTAACTTTATTCTCTTACATTTACTCAATTCAAGTTTTATTCTGATAAAAATTATAACTTTCCCACTCATATGAACTATTTGGTTTTTGCGTAATCAATGAATCGCAAATGCTTGATTTCATGACATTATGTTGATAATGACTAATCTCTGGATACGAAATATGTTTAAAGTCATTTATGAATGCATATTTCAATTCATACTGTTGTATTTTCTGAGAATGGTAGAATCTGCTCTTTCCAAAAAAACCCTGTTCATGAACTGTACTATTAATAAATTCGTGTTTATTAGTATATTTCGGGTTTGAATTTGAACAGTGCATGTGTTCTAAAGAACTGCTGGATATTTTTAACTCTGCTGATTGTACTTATAGGCAACAACACAATCATCTAACTCTGCCAACATAACCAACAAAATGGGACAAGTTTCAAGAGCTATTAAAGCTTCTGAAATCCCTATCAAAAACCTTCCAAGAACGAGTTATCATCCAGACATGACCATTGACGCTGAATCAGTACAAAGATATTCTTCTGGAGAAGTCCTGATAAAAGACTTAGAAGGATGTGGTCTTCTTCCGCTCTTTCAACTGAATGCTACTCATTACAGCACTGCTATTGCCGAGGAGTTCTATACAAGAATGACTCTTTCTCCTCCTCCTACCTCCAAAGATGAGAAAGTCAACATGAGCTATCTCAAAGGCTATATTAGAGGCTGTCCAATCAAGTTGACATACAAGGATGTCAGACATGTTCTAGGATTGCCTACGGAAGGCAAACTGGAATTAACTGCTGAGGAATCAGCTCAAGCATGGGAAATGATGAGAGGATCCACACACCCTGAGCCCTATGGTGAAATGTTTCGAAATCTATTCCCTGAGGGTCCATATCATATCAGTCATTTTCTTGACAAAAGCATCTTGTTCAAGAATGGATCAAGGGATATCTTCACTTCTCAACAGCTGATGTGGACAAAAGTTGTGGTTCTTCGCAAACAGCTTAATTGGGCTAAAATTGTATTCTTAATGTTATTTCAAAGTGTGGCTGATATTCAAGCCAATCCAGCAATGAAGAGACCCTTTGTTAGGGTAATCAATGTTATCCTGTAAGGATTCGAGGAAATTAAAAAGAAAATGGCCAGTGATGATCTCATCAAGGTGACCAACACCTACGTCTTCACTGCTAATAATATCTCTCGATATGAATACATTGGAAGATGTAGTCAACATTTATCATGGTGTCTTCCTGTAGTATCAACTCGATAAATTTGTTGTGAAAAGAGAATATAATGGGTTTTTCAAATAACTAGTATTTGAAAAACTGAGTGCAAACCACTCGGCCAAAAGTGATGACAATTCATTGCACAATTGACAGCCCTTATAATGTAGTATAAGTCTGCCGATATAAATGTAGTATGGATTATTAGGCTCTGGTTCTTCATCGGACATCTTCAAGCTTGGTCAGTCTTCAACGACGAGCAGGATGCTTAGTCTCTGGCTATAGATTTAAAATATAGCTGCTGAAGAGACTGAGTCTTTCGAAGGAAGAAAGAACTCAAATCAAGAAAGGAGTTCTTGATTAAGCAGAGTTTCTTTGCCTTAGGAATTTCAGCTTTCTCTTCCACAGAGTGTTTGTTTTTACACTTATGTTTTTCCTACTCTAGGTATTCTTTTTGTTGAAGCTTCGCACTTCATCCACGTGAATAAGAGATGAGAGGTTTCTTTTATAGGCTGAAGAAGATGAAAGAGTAGTTGAAGCTTTGGATAAGTTTTTTCCCGTTAAAGATCTGAATTATCAATGCATCAGAGTACATTATAAAGACTGTTGGGCAAAAACCTTTGTGTAAGTTGCCTTGAAATTTGTCTGAAAAGTACAGGTTGGATGAATGAGACTTGACATGCAAGCCTGGGTTATAGCGTACTGTGTTTGGTCTTTTATGGAATGTAGCCTTGAAGACTGTGACCAAACACGGAAGAGGAAATGTCTTCTTGATAATAGTGAAAGCGCAGACATCGATGTGTATCTTGAGCTGTCAGGAAGATCTTGTAATGGATTTATTTTGAATTGTAGCTTTAAGCAACGACCGATGTTCCTCTTTAGAATTATCAGCATTCTTACAATTGTCTGATGAAGGACATGGCTGATACTTTGAGTAACTGCCAATTTAGAACTGCTGATTTGAAGATTGCTGATGAGACATGGCTGGTAGTAATGTCTGCTGGTGAGACATTGTTGGTAGAAATGTCTGTTGGCACTGGTAAAGTTAATGCATATGAAAAGTCATCATCACTTGGTAGGGCTTAGAATTAGACATGTACAAAGACTTCCTAGTCAAATGACCTATGCAATGTTTCATCAAGTTGCCACACTAACCGGTACGTAACCCTTTTAGCTACTTGTAAAACATGCGTTGTAATGGGAACAAGCAAATCATTGTGTTGGAATATGCAAACATATGCATCATCTGTTTTACAGGCATATTCCTAACAGTATCTACCCGGAGTGAGCTGCATTTGTCAAAAGCTTTGCATATCCAGAAGATCCTAAAAGGATAAAGTTCAAACAAATGCAAGAGGCTGCAAGAAAGGACATTGAGCGAGCGTTCGGAGTCCTCCAATCTCGTTGGGCAATAATACGAGGTGCGGCACGATTTTGGCACAAGGAAGCTTTGAAAGATATAATGTACGCATGCATCATATTGCATAATATGATTGTAGAAAACGAAGTAAATATTGTAATAAGTAACTGGGGCGATGAAGGATTTTATTCAAAAATTTCAACAATACCTCCAAAGGCATGCAAAACTATGTGATCGTGAAGTTCATCAAAAACTTCGATCCGACTTGGTCGAGCATATTTGGGAACGCTTCGGAGATAATAACAATGAAAATTAAGTTGTATCGATTGAATATTTCTTACTAGTATTTAATTACTTAATTATGCAACTTTAATTATGTTTCTTATGATTTTATATTAATTTTCGTTCAATAAAATCTATATTGTTGCATCAGTATTTTGAATTACTAATAAATATTAATAAATAAAAAATATATTTTTGGAAAGATAAATTAAGAAATGAATAAATTATTCGTTAGACATAATATATTTTTTCTATAATTTTTTTATGTTTTATAATGATATATTTATTTTTGAAAATGAATTTATTACTTTCAAATGTATATTGGGAAATAATAAAATATTTAGTAGTCGGTCCATGCTATAAACCTTTTATGAGTTTATGTATAGTGGAGAATATGTTTATAGAGAAAATGTTTATAAACTGATGATGATGTGGCATGACGTAGATGGAGAGATAAACCTTTCGACGAGTTTATTGTTGTAGATGCTAATGTCATCAAGATCTTACATAAGAGAAAAGGCTTGTTCATTATTATTTAATATTATTTTTATTTGAGAATTAAGGGCGAGTACATGATCTTTGGTACTCCATCATTTTTTAAATAGGCGTTCGTTATTCAATTTTGAAATATTTTAAAATAAGTGTTTCTTTTTTGTTTTAATTTTTTATAGCAAATTATCTATTATACCCTTATTAATTGTTAGATGAAAAACAAAAGAAACTCATTGATTTGACATTATTAAAGATACTTTGAAGGTATTAGAGGAAAATTATAGTCAATCACTATCTTAAAATTCATAATATATATATATATATATATATATATATATAAATAGTAATTTAGAACAGAAGAAGTACAGAGTTTTTAATTTCATTTCAATTAATAGTGACATGTATTAAAACTTCATAATCCAAGTGCTCTAGATGAGATAAACTATAGAGGGTAAGTCCAAAACATCAATTAATCTTCAGCCACTTTATTTTTTTGTTAATTTTGGGGTCTAATTCTATTAAGTTAACTCTGCTTTTTAGAAATGAGTTATTAACTCTGCTAAATATATAAATTGATAGAGAGCCATCAACTTTGTTAATGAAGTCACCGCAACATGCGTATGGGAATGTCTCTATCTTGAAGTCTCCAAATTCCCTCCTTTTCTTTTTCTCTTCCCTCCTTCCTCCCTTCCATACTCTCTCTCTCTTTCTCTCTCGATCATCCATGAAGCTTCATGCCATTAATGAAGCTCCCTTGGGGAAAACCTTGCAACTACGAAGGAAGACCCCTAAGATAGCCCCCCTTATAGCCCTCACAGTTATTTTCACCATCATCCCTCTCTACTACCCTTACATTCGTTACTCAATAACCCAAAAATTCTTATCCGAACCCGAGGAGGAGGATCGAATTCAACCCACCGGTTCTCTCGACCCCCTCTATCGTAGCCAGAACCAATTCCAACAAGAATCCGCGGAACCACCACCCACCACCAACCACAACCCTAATCCTGAAAAACCCGAAGAAGAAGAAGAAGAGGAAGAAAAGGCAAAAAATATACCGAAAACTAAACCACAACCCACCAACAACGATAACCCTAATCTTGAAAATCCCAAAGAAATTAAAGGAGAAGAAACACTGAAAATCGAACCAAAAAGTAGGAAACCACCGGAAGGAAAAAAGAAAGGGAAGAGAAAAGAGAAGATTTCCAAGAGGAGGCGTAGAGGGTCACACGACTTGCACGAAGATGATGACATGTTGGCTAAGAAAACGCAGCGAGAGTCGCATGAGGATGATGACATGTTGGCAAAGAAAAATCGGCGAGAGTCGCATGAGGATGATGACATTCAGCTGGGAAAGAAAAATCTAGAGGGTCGCGACGATAAGTGTGATTTGTTTAATGGGGAATGGGTGGAGAATCCAGAGGGTCCGTATTACACGAACGAAACGTGTTGGGCAATACAAGAACATCAAAATTGCATGAAATTTGGGAGGCCAGATAGGGGTTTCTTGAAGTGGAGGTGGAAGCCTTATGGTTGTGAATTGCCAATTTTTGATCCATTGCAGTTTTTAGAGCTTATGAGAGGCAAGGCTTTGGCTTTTGTTGGAGATTCTGTGGCAAGAAATCATATGCAGTCTTTGATTTGCCTCTTATCCAGGGTAGGTCTTCAAACATTCATCTTCTTTCCACATGAATTACCATATATCTCCTATGGCATTTTAATTCTTTCTTTCTTCTTCTTCTTCCTTTTCCTTTTCTTACACAATTTTTCAAAATTATCATATTGCTATTTAAATTTTTGAGAAACTCAATAAAAATAAGTATTCACTCACTTAATTTAAATCCTTTACACTACGACTGTTGACTAATGATCAAATATATTACTCCCGCTGTTCTGAGCAAATAGTCAACTATTCTATATTATGATGTTTCACATAAAGAGTCAACTTTAAAAAATTATTCCTACAGTCTTAATAATTTTATAATTTTACCCTTCACATGTGGTATAATAAAACATATTAACTTTGCTCAAACATTTTTGTAATTATGCTCAATTCTAAAGATACTTATATATTTTTTAATTATTAGATTTTTCAAATGTAAACTAGAACGGTTGGGGTATGGGTTATATATCAAATTATTTATGGATATTTAGATAATGATTAGGTTTTAGTGACATGATATCTTTCATTGAATAATTATAAACTTGACTAATATAAATTAATTTAAGAAAATTAATGACAAATTTTGGACTATATTCCATTTTTCAAACTTATCTTCTTCAATTGAAATTTAGTTTTATCTTTGCTTGCCGATTTTAAAATGCATGGTCAAGATTATCGTAAGTTGACGATATCAAAATCTTTGACCACCCAATTGTACAAGTGCAATAATTAAATATGGGATTACATGGCTAAGAGATTTGGTAAAGGCATGCCTAATTAAGTTATTAATCATCTAAAGATTAATTCAAAAATGGGAGTTATTAATTGGCAGCCTGGTTATCTTTATTCTTTAGTAGGACATTCGTAAGGATGAAGCCCGGCAGACGAAACTATCTATCAATAGATAAAAATGTTTGCTTATTGTATAAGTAACATAAAAGTCATAATGTTTCTCCCTTTCCCTTTATTCTTAAATTCAATCTATATTTTCTAAACAAATTCTTTATTAGACAAATAAATGATGCATTCATATTTCTTAACTTCAGGTGAATAAAATAACAAATTTATACTTTGTACTCCGTCGTTGTCTAAAAAAAAAAAAAAAGTCTTATTATTATTGGAAAGTAACAAATTATTTTTTAACATACATTTAAGTCGTGTCATACCTCAGCAAAGTAGAGATTCTGCTGAAGTATTCTTTCATACCTGGACCTGTTCTTGAGATGTCCGAAGAGAGTGAATCATAATATATACATCAGGGGTTATATTCATTATTTCCAACCATTTAGAGGAATCAATCCAACCATGAAAGTTGTTCAACTACACGTAGTTAACACTCCAAAATTCTCATTTTAGTCTAGATATTATTTGTCTCATCAATAAGAGACATCTAAGTTACCAATAACATCATATTTCTAACACGTACCTGCAATTTAAGTACGTAGCTTGTAGTGTCATGCATTAATACTCATTGATTTAGCACCTCCATGATTTGTTGATATTAAGATTCAATTTTTCATCTAAAAAAATATTTGATGCGACTTTAACAAGTCAAACTTAGACTCTTGAGTCTGCTTCCAATACTATTCACCGAGATTCGGTTTCAGTGGACAACACTTGGGAGATAATTTCTAAATTTATAGGCCGAATGTGGGAAATTTGTTCTCAAACTCGTCTAAACAAATTAGTTGAAGTGTGCATAAACCAAAGAAACGGAGAAAGATTAAAGAGGAATGAAAGTAAAGGAAACAGTCGTTGACTTATGGAGTACTTAAAGAGTCGGTGCACATGAAGCAAGCGAAGTGTCTGCGTCTGAATTCGTTAACTATTCGAGATCACGTAAGTACTTCTGTTTTTCAAAATTGTGGTTATCTGTAAGTTTACGAAAGCAACTGCTAACAGTTTTAAATTACAATAATCAGATTTTGTAATTTTTTTGTTCCAAAATAAATGTTTTGTTTGAAAATTTTCTTTTTAGAACAACACTATTATCAATTAACCCTTATTTTTTGTTCCTACTTTAATTATGTGTCAGATGCAAATGAGCATTAAATGAAAATACACAATATACTAATATTAATAATCAAGTTAATTATTTTTTCTTAATCAGTGTGTCGGGTTAAACAAAACAATAATTTAGGGACGGAAGAAGTATATGAAGTCTTTGTTCATGAAGTATGCAAGGACAGTGCTCCATTTATAGGCCACATAAATTTAGAAAATTTTAACAATTCGAAATATTCTTTGTTCGTGAATTTTTTACAGTATGGTACTTTTGAATATAAATATTTTTTTTATATATAGTTGCATTTTTTTCTTTGATTTTCAGGTGACATATCCAATAGATGCTTCGGACACAATGGATGAATTCAAGCGATGGGAATACAGAGACTACGATTTCAATATTTCCATGTTTTGGTCACCGTATTTGGTAAGAACCCAAAGAACGGACCCTAAAGATATCACCCGACCTTTCAATCTATACCTTGATGAATTTGATGAGTCGTGGACGACGCCCATTGAAAATTTTGATTACGTGATCATCTCTGCGGGCCATTGGTTCTTTCGCCCAAGCATGTTCTATGTGAATCGTCACCTGATTGGCTGTTTATACTGTCCAGAAAGCAACATAACCCATCGACCCTCGAGTTTTAGTTATCGAAGGGCTTTCCGAACGGCTTTTGCGGCAATTAATAGCCTGAAAAATTATAAGGGCATAACATTCCTTAGAAGTTTTGCACCATCACACTTTGAAGGAGGGCCATGGGATAAAGGTGGGGATTGTGTAAGAAGAAAGCCGTTTAGGAGTAATGAAGTTGCTTTGGATGATTATAATTTGGAGATGTACAAGATACAATTACAAGAGCTTAGAATTGGGGAGAGGGTTGGGAGGAGACAAGGGATGAAGTTTAGGTTAATGGATATGACAAGGGCAATGCTGATGAGACCAGATGGGCACCCAAGTAAATATGGGCATTGGCCCGTTACGAATGTGACTATGGCTAATGACTGTGTGCATTGGTGTTTGCCTGGCCCCATTGATACTTGGAATGATTTTTTGCAAGAGATGTTGAGGAGGGAGAATAGTAGCTAGAGGTCAAATTTTTTCACTAAGGTTGAAGATAATTTTATTTTTTATTTTTAATCACCATTCATTTTAACTTTTGGGTGATATTCAAAAAGGAAGATTACCCAACAAAGAAAAAGTTAAAAAAAAAAAAAGTGCTTTATAGAGGTTTTGTTTGTCTTTTTATTCTTTGATTTTGTTCATCAAGGAAAAGTAGGAATCTGTTTATTACAACTTGTGTAAATGTTCTCTTCATTCCTCTGATTTTTGAAATTCAATTTCTGTAATTAAATGACTAGTCTCTTGTTGTATATTGAGTATTTAGTCTTTTGCTTGCAATGGACCAATAATAATTTCGTAATAAATAAATTGTACTCTCTATGCATGTCTCAAAAAATGGCTTAAAATTCTCTATCCCAACTTTGTTGCACAAACCCTGTCATTTTTCCAGTAATTGACACCTGTCCCTAATTTCTAGAATAGTTAAAGACTTAATAATTTTTTAGTCCCACTGCTTTAATGATTTTATGCGTTTGGTCCTCCCGTTTCAAACAATTCATTCTGGTCACTCGATTTGCATTTTTTTGTGAGATTCCCCCTTCAAGCCGTTAACGTCAAATTTTTCGTATGTTTTTTAAAAAAATACCCAAACTACCCTTAATGCCCAAACATTATTGTATGTCAATGTCAATTTGAAAATTGGTCTTATTGATCGTTAAAAATCAAACTATGACCCATCTGATGGTGTGAACCGAGTGACAATCATTTCATTGAAACCCACAAACACAATCAAATACCCAATTTCTATACAAATAACATAATCATACTAACAGTAAACATAAAACTATAAAATATTAAATACCCAAATTGATTTGCGTCCCGGTAAGGAGGCTTCTCGGTTTTGGTGCGAGGTTGGGGTTTGGAGTTAGGGTTAGGGTTAGGGCTTCGGTTGAGTACGGAGGGGGTTAAAAGGAGTACATGAGGTAGAGGTTGGAAGTACCGGCGGCGTCGGTGGAGGTGGAGAAGACGTGGTAGCGGACGGAGGATCGATTAAGAAGGGTTTTATTTTGGCGGGAAGTTTGATAGATGAAAGAAATGAACATTTCGCCCGCAAATTTAGGAACTGGAAAATTTGGCTACAATAGAGCATTCCCCCAATTCAACCACCGCTCCCAGCGCCAGGTTCTTCCCCCTAAAAATGTCGTCATCAGCAGCCTCCTCCGCCACCACCTGAAAGAAGAAGAACGCTGGTGATGGTAGCAAGAAATCGATAAAGGAATCGTTGCTGACGCTGAGGTTTTACACGACGAATTTCGATGAGATGGAGATGTTGTTCAACACGAAGATGGACAAGAACCTGAATGAGGCAGAATTTGAGGCTCTGCTCCAGGAATTCAAGACGGATTACAACCAGACGCATATCGTGAGGAATAAGGAGTTCAAGGAGGCGACAGATAACATACAGGGCCCACTACGTCAAATCTTTGTGGAGTTCTTGGAGAGGTCTTGTACTGCTGAGTTCTCTGGTTTCCTGAACAAATATCTTGTTTGACAATCTAGGTGAGAGCGAAGGCAAAAAGATGAAAGGGATTAAAGTTAGTTGGGGGTGTTTCAGTCTTTCCAAATATTAATTATGGGTAGTTTGGCCAATTTTTTATAAATCAGACGAAAAATTTAACGTTAACAGCATGAAGGGGGAATTTCACAAAAAAATACAAATCGAGTGACCAGAATAAATTATTTTAAAACGGGGGGACCAAATGCATAAAATCGTTAAAGTGGAGGGACCAAAAAATTATTTAAGTCAATAGTTAACGACGATCATCCCCAAATAAAGAAGTTGGTGTGAGATGTAAATTGAAATATAATGGATAGATATAAAACCCTATCTAGATCTGTATTATACTAAGAAATCTTCCATTCATTGAAACTAATACTTCCGATCATATCCTTTAATTACCCAACCCCAAAATTAATGTTTAACTTAAAGCTTCATCGTTTTACTTATTAAATCGATCTACACTATATATGGATCGATAACTTATATGAATGGGCATGTTTGGTGTGAATTAATTCCGATGTCATGGTGATGGTAGACGGATAGATCTTAAACTGGTTTACACATAGGTTGAGATAGTAAGAAAGAAGAGAAAGCACTAGGTATTTCCAAATAGATTCCATATATAGGAACTCATTCACATTAGGGCCGGGGTGGTAATGCATGGCCGATCGGTGAAACTTGATCACAGTGATTTAGGACTACTAAATATTTTCTTATTTATATTGAAACTCATGCATAATCACACAATCCATATTATCATAACAAAACTTTAGTATTGAATATTGTATTGTATGGTATAAGATTATGACACGTCCTGACTCAAGTGTGACCTAGTGGTAGAGTTGGGGTTTCACGAAGTTTGAGTTTTTGATCCAAAAAAAAAAAAAAAAAGATCATTACACATTTTTTGTTCAAAAATTTTGTGGACACATCATCTTCTTTACTGATTGTTTAAATTTTGCTAAACAATTCTAGAATATTGTTTATTGAATTGCATCAACGGATGTGTAATTAACTCGAAAGTATTAAATTTTTTGTATTATGAATTTATGATACGCGAATTAGAATTTTGTATTGACAAATTATATCACAATTTCCAAATGATTATAGCTAATTGTCATCAAATTCATAAGAAGTTTTTTTTCATTACACGTGTTGGCTTTGGAAATTACGAATGCTGATATGAATAACTTTCTTAGATGTTGAACGTCTGAAAATTTGAACAATTTTTTTATGAATCTATGAAGAAGGTGTCAATATCAACAGATTATTGATCTGTTATTGGTTTTGAAGCAATACACTACCTCTTATATAGTAAGAGCTCGTTTGGTCGAGCGTTTTGGCCAAAACGCAGGGATAAAACGCAGCTTATTTGCAAAAAATGCGTTTCAATACTGCGGCAGAAAACGCAGCATTTTCAAAACGCAGCTGCGTTTTAAAACGCTGGAATTCCCAGCTTTTTCCCAAAACGCATGTTTTAAAACGCTCCTAGGAAAAAAAAAAAAACTGTGTATTGAAGTGATATCCCAAACGTATTTATAAGGAAAGACCTCCGTTTTTAAAACACTGCATTTTGTAAACGCTGTACCAAACGAGCTCTAATACTCTAGTACTATAAATCTTTATAATTTACTTCTTTCGTTTCACTCAAAAAGTTCAGATTTGAAAAATGTACTCCCCCGATCTTAAATACGTGTCCTGTTTTGTTTTTCTATTAGTCTAATTAATTGTTTTTCCATCCGAGCATTTTCTATGCGAACCGCTACCTAGCTCCATCACTGCTTGGAAGCTAATCTTACCCACTTACTAGCCAAGTTTTAGTTTCCAAATGAATGTTAGCATAAAAAATGGGACATACCAAGGGTGTCAAATTGCGATCTCTCCGTATAGATATCTAGCATATGTTGTGTGATATGCAAAAAGGGCCACAGTGAGAAGGGCGGGGAGGTTTCCGCCAAAACCGTTTGTCACTTGGCCACGAGAGAAAAGGGAGAAAAACTTATACCGCATCTTTGTACGTAAAAGTGATTTACCTAAGGTTTGAACTAAGGCTGTTAATGGATTGGATTTTGATCCGAATCTGATCCGAGTCTGATGTTATTTTTAGGATATGAATTGAGTTTTTCAATCTGATTGTGATCTGAGTCTGATAACCCAATAGCTTAACAAATCGAATTTGGATTAAGGGTGATCCGATCCGTTAACAACTCATTAATAATAATTATTATGTCAACTAAATTTAAATACTTCTACGTGTCATTCATGTTTGTGTAAACTAAGAAGATGATTTTTCATGTTTATTTGACCTTTAATTGAGTAAAAGATAGCTTAATATTATTTTAATTCAATACTTTAATGAGGGTTGAATTAAATCTGAAAAAATTTGAATCCGATCCGAATCCAAAAATTTAGGATATGGATTGAGCTTTGAAATATTCGAGAGATAATCCGAATTCCATCTAAATTTGATAATTTCTTACACGAAATTGCTGGCCGGTCCCCTTTTCAAAAAGTTTAACCCCTAAAGTCCACCCTTTTTTTTCTTAACAGGAAAAAGACATTTTAATAATTTTCTTCCTAAAATGTCCCTATGCAACATAAACACTCTTTTATTTTAGAGATTCGTTAAAAAACACACACACACACACACACAAACATAAAAAACATTTAGTTACATTAAAGAAATTGAAAACTTGTAAACAATTTCATGTTGTTATATGTCTTCCCTCATGTTTGGGGATCAATTTTCATGCCTAGAACACGAATTGGATCACAATTTGATCAAATTCGAATTTTCTGAGTTCATCCCGTTTTTTCTTGTTCTTGGGCTATTTTAGCCACTTTAATCTATGTTTTAAGCTTCAAATTTGTTTAAAATCAATCTCATATTGTTATCCTAACTTAGTACTATATTTGTGCACAATTTTTCTACCAAAAAATACTATTTTCGAGATCCAAATTGAGCTTGGCAGTGTGTTCTCCAAAACAGAGTGAGATGTTCTTGGACTGATTTTGGGACTTTAATCAATGATTTGAGTTTTAATTCACCAATCGCAGTATGCTGAGCAACGCAACGGAGATCGACCTGTGTTGCTCCTTGGTTACTCATCGCGATGCCTGTGTTGCTCATCACGATGCCTTGGTTGCTCATCGCAATGCCTTTGTTGCTCATCGCGATGCATTGGTTGCTCATCACGTTGATTAACCCACGCGATGCCTTGGATTACTCATCGCGATGCCTTGGGTTACTGATGCACGTGTGTTTTTCTTTCATTAATGACATAATCGTCTTTTCGCCCAAAAAATACCTTTTTTCGGTTTTAAAAAAAGATGACTGGACTGGAGCGATTATAAATGTTTAAAAAAAGACCGGCCCGTAATTCACCCAATTTTTTAACAAATCAGATTTAAATTTGGCATAGCCTATCCGAATTCGATCTATTGACACTTAGTTAGAACTTAGAACTAAAGGTTATTATGTATAGTAGAATGAACCCCTTGTCATTCAGAGCCCATTTGCATGAGCCCATACGCTCTAGAGGTCGCTCTAGAATGTGCACGTCAGTTTCAAACGCTTTTAAGGCAATGAACAAGTTGAAAAATTATAGGGTGAATTACAGGCCGGTCCCTTTTTAAAAGTTTGTAATCGCTCCAGTCCAGTTATTTTTTTTTAAAATCAGAAAAATGCATTTTTGGGGCGAAAAGACGATTATACCATTAATGAAACAAAAACACGCGCAAATCAGTAACTCTTTGCATCGCGATGTCCCAAAAAGATCATCGCGATGTCCATCATCATCGATCATCGCGATGCAGACATCATTCATCGCGATGCAGACATCATGCATCGCGATTCAGAAATCATGCATCACGATTCAGAAATCATGCATCGCGATTCTTTACAAAATTACATGTCCATCATCATCGATCATCGCGATGCAGATATCATTCATCGCGATACAGAAATCATTCATCGCGATGCAGACATCATGCATCGCGATTCAGAAATCATGCATCGCGATTCTTTACAAAATTACATGTCCATCATCATCGATCATCGCGATGCAGGCATCATTCATCGCGATACAGACATCATTCATCGCGATGCAGACATCATGCATCGCGATTCAGAAATCATGCATCGCGATACAGACATCATTCATCGCGATGCAACAATTGGTGCGACCTGACTGGCAGGTTGAACCCCGTTGCGTTGCCCAGCATACTGCGATTGGCGAATTAAATCAGTCCAAGAACATCTTCCTCTGTTTTCGGACAGAACACTGTCAAGCTTGATTTGAAGCTCAAAAATAGTAGTTTTTGGTAGAAAAATTATGCACAAATATAGTACTAAGTTAGGATAATAATATGAGATTGATTTTAAACAAATTCGAAGTTTAAAACAGAGATTTAAGTGGCCAAAACATCTCAAGAACAAAGAAAAACGGGATGAACTCAAAAAATTTGAATTTGATCAAATTCGTGTTTTATGCATGAAAATTGATACCCAAACATGAAGAAAGACTATATTAACAACATAAAATCATTTATACATCAATTTGAATCTCAAATCTGAAGCAACGATGTTGTTGAGGGTATTTTAGAAAGAAAATTTTCAAAATGCCTTTTAGCGGTTAAAAAAAAAGGTGTACTGGAGAGAAAAAAAATTTGGAAAAGTGGATCGGCCAGCAACTTCTCCAAAATTATAAGGGCACAACATTTCTCAGAACTACTTTTGCACCATCACACTTTGAAATGGAGGATGGAACAAAGGTGGGGATTGTGTGAGAACAAGGCCTTATGGGAGTGATAGATTGCTTTGGAGGAACAAGGCCCAAGGGAATGAAATTTAGGTTAATGGATATGTCACGGGCCTTGTTGATGAGGTCAGATGGGAACCAGAGTAAGTATGGTTATTGGGCCATGAAGAATGTGAATGGGCCTAGCTACGTTGAGCCAGTTGTTCTTGGATTGATTTTGGCTAGAAATGTTGAGGAGAGAATATACATTTTACTTGGGGCGGAACATTCTTTTATGGGTGAATTACATACCGGTCTCTTTTTAGACATTTGTAATCGCTTCAATCCACCATATATTTTTTAAAACCGAAAAAAGACACTTTTCGGGAGAAATGACGAAAATTTCATTAATGAAATTTGACCAGAAACGCACTGCATCCCGATTCAAAAGTTGATGCATCGGAATACATCAGTTTCTACATCGCGATGCAGATTTACCGAAGAAATTTTAGGAAGTAAGATTCACCACTGCATCGTGATTCAAAGTAGATGCATCGGGATGCATTAGTTTCTGCATCGCGATGAACAGTTACTGCATTGATGCAGATTTATCGGAGAAATTTTAGGAAGTAAGATTCACCAAATAAAATTTAAGAAAGAAGATATTTACAAGCAGTTGGTCACCCCCGTATATCCACGAAAATCGACTTTCTTCGCTATAAGCTATTGAATTTGAATGGAAAAGAAGATTCACTAGAGGAATTTTAGAAATGAGGATTTACCGGAGAAATTTTTAGAAATAAACTGTTAGAATGAAAATGAAAATTCACCGAAAAATTTTAGGAAGAAGTTTAATGCATCGCAATTCAAAAATCATGCATCGCGATGTAAACATAATTCAAAATCATGCATCGCGATGGAAACATAATTCAAAAGCATGCATCACGATGCATCAGTTTGTGCATCGGGATGCATCGGCTTTGATTTTTCTCTCACTATGTTTCTTCACATTTATCTCCCAAGTTAGACAGATTTGACTCCCGGCAATTGATCACCTTCTATTTCCACAAAAATCAACTTTTTTCGCTACAAACTAATGGAATGGAAACAAAGATTCACCGGAGAAATTTTAGGAAGAAAGGAAGATTTGCGGGAGAAATTTTAGGAAGAAGTTATCGGGAAGATTCATCGAAGAAATTTTAGGGAGAAAAAAAGATTCACAGGAGAAATTTTAGGTAGAAAATAAGATTCACCATAGTTGGTTTGGATGAAAGAGACGGAGACATTTACAGGAAGTCATAGTTGGTTTGGATGAAAGAGATATCAAAGTGTCTTTTTTCGATTTAAAAAAAAAAAGGTAAACTGGAGGGGTTAAAAAGTTTTGAGAGTGGACCCGCTAGCAATTTCTTCATCTTTTATTTGTTGTCTTTTGGTGGACATATATATTATATAGGAATGATTGACCCAAATTAAAAAATCAGGATAATTGTAGCATAATGTACTGTTTCTTTAATTTTTCAAATTTATTTCAAGAGCAAGAAAAGATAGGATTTATTTATTTGAACTCGTAAGTAAATAGGTACAAGTAATTAAATCTACAACTGAAAAACTCTTACTTGTCAAATACGATTATTTTTTTTACGACAGAGGGAGTATATGTTAAAGGTTACAGATATTGAGATACATACATTGTTATGATTCAATTCAAGTTTCAATTTTCTGTAAGTCATGTTGTTGAACGGTAGAGCTAGAGGTAGGAGTGCTCAGTATTTGGTTTCATCCGAAAATCAAACTGAAAAATATATCATCCGAACCAAACAACCCGAAACCGAATTCGAATTTGGTTTTTGGTTTGGTTTGGTTTGGTTGGCAAAACCGAATTCTAATATGATTTTTGGTTTGGTTTTTGATTTTGCCGTTCAAACCGAAAATTAAACCAAAAACCGAATTAAAAAATATATAATAAAATTAAATATATTATTATTAGTTATATAAATAATTATTAGTAATATAAAGTTTGAACAATGTAATTCATTGTTTCTTTTTCAATATGTTTTTTGACATTTGCTGGTTTATTTAAATATTCTTGTAATGAGTCGCAGAAATAACACAAGTGACAACTCAAACAAATTTTGTAGATGTTTAGTGACAAGGGAGGCCAACTAATGTGTGGAATTCAAGACTTTCTTCAAATTCGAGTGACTAAGTATATGTAATCTTATATTTTTAGGGATATTATGTAATTTTGTTAAAGTTTTAATATTTGTTTTGGATGTTTTTTAAATGATAAATATTTAAACTTTGAATTGGATTGTAGTTTTAACATTTGTTTGGTTAAAACCGAAAACCGAACCGAACCAAACCGAAAACCAAATTTGAATTTGGTTTGGTTTCTTGATTTTTTATTTGGTTCGGTTTGGTTTTTAATTTTAAGGTTGAAATAACAAAAATCAAACAAACCGAACCGAACAACCCGAAAACCAAACCGATGAACACCCCTAGCTAGAGGTATATAATTCACATCATAAAAGATGAAAAATGATTTCATTATTTTTGTTATAAAAGACTTAAAGTAAACAAAGTAGCCCAAGATTCTCTTACCTATTGTAACATCCTTGGCCCATTAATTTCACAAAGCTGGACTTGCTTCTATTCCAGTGGTGTAGTATGATAATTTCTTAGAGCGTCTACAGTAGGTCATTTTACCCACACCCAAAAACATTTTTTAGAGTCTTTTACCCTCCCCCTTAATCCCACAGCTAACCCTTTACCTCATCCTCTTACACAGTGGGTCATAACTATCCTCTGGAGTCTTTTTCATGAATGTTCCCCCCGCAGCAGCATCAATCATGGAACGACAGCTCACTGTTAAGGCATTGTAGAAGGTTGAGATTTACATCCAAAGGTGGACGCCATGATATGGGCACATTTTCAAGAGCCCTTTGTATCTTTCCCAAGCTTCGTAGAGTGATTCAACTTCCATTTGAGAGAAATTCGAGATGTCGTTCCTCATTTTTATAGTCTTCGACGGTGGAAAGTACTTCATCAAGAATTTCTGGGCCAACTCATCCCAGGTAGTTATCGACCCTGGCTGTAGAGATTTCAGCCAAACCTTAGCTCCATCCCGTAAAGAGAAAGGGAACAATTTAAGTCTAACGGCATTTTCGAAAATACCATCAAATTTGAACATGTCACAAATCTCTATGAAGTTATCCAGATGATCATTTGGATCGTCCTTTGGCAACCCATAGAATTGCACTAAATTTTGGACCATCTGGATGGTGGAAGACTTAATCTCGAAAGTTGTCATGATGGTCAGCCTGGCAATGCATAATCTCTTGCCTTCCTTCTTGGGAGCTGTGTAGTCCAACAGAGTTCGAGCAGCTTCTGGTGGTGCTGCTCCTGCATTTGCGGCATTTGCATTATTGTCACCCATGCTTGGTTCTTGATTCTTCTTAATGGCACAAAGGGTTATTTCAATTTCCGGATCAAACACTTCGAGATCTTTACTTTTGGATCTAGTGTTGTGCATATACTAATTTCCTGCAAGAAAGCACGACAAGCAAACGAAACGTAAAACCAAGAAATAAAAAATAAAGAAACAACTAGATTAAAGCTAAAATAACTAATTTGAAATTGTAGACGCAGTCCCGACAATGGTGCCAAAAACTTGATGAGGTGAAAAACCTACTACTAGCAAGTGCACTAGTCTCAAGTAATAGAGTGGAAGTATGAGGGGTTGTCGTACCCAAGGGACTGGAACAAAATTAGATTTTTGTATTCTACACTTTAATCTAGAGAGCGAAAGAGAAACAATTAAATTAAATAAAGCAAGTAGATAACAGTTTTGAGAACTTCAATGAGAGAAAAGTGCTAGGGTTTAGGTTTACCAATTCACTTTAGTGTAACAATGACCGATTTCGGGTTCTGATCAATTACTATTGTGTGACAACGAAAATTTTTAATTTAATCAATATTCTCTCTTGTGCAATATCAATCCTATTATTTTTTAGCAACCTACGTATCTCTAGGTAGATTTAGTTAGAAAACAATGTATTAGAGTTTATGAAATTCTCTTAGCTTTCGATACGATCTATGGCTAATTGCATGTATCAACTCATCTATCTCTAGCATGAATTTAGATCCATGTAATTCATACGGTCCATCATATGAAATCTCCTCTCGGTCTGATTCACATTATTGAAAACAATTAAAAGGTGGCCAATCTTTCAAAGCATTAAGAACAAGAATGAAAACTCACACAATCATGCAACCGATCGTTACCCTAATCGGATCAAAATTACTCTTTCATGAATTGGTTACCCCTTACCCTAACTTTATGGATTTAGTTCATAATAAAATAAACAAAGCCCATAATTATAATCAAGAGATTCATAAAGATTAAACATGGGAAAAAGAAGAAGAATAAAAAGAGTCAAGAGATTGATACTTGAATATAATATTACAAACTTTATTCTTCGTTGTTCTTTTGTTCAATTCCCTATTGACGACTCTAAAACTGTTAGCGACCTTTTACCTAATCTAATATGAGTCTTTTTATACAAGGGAAAAGGCTCCTAGGAAAAAAAATCTCTACAAAATAGGCAAGGAACGTCAGTAGCTAGGAAATCCCAGCTTTTTAGAATTTACACAGGAGCCCCTGCAATCTTAAACTTTATCACAATTGCCTCCAATTTGCAAAAAAGTTTCCACAAGTTCCTAAAATTCTAAAATAACACTAGAACACATATTAGATAAAAAAAAAACTTCGAGAAGCAACAAAGTTTAAGCTCAATTGATACCCGATAAATGAGTAAAATACTCACTTATCAGGATGCTTATTGGAGTGAATTTTTTTAGTGTGTTGAAAAAATAAAATTGAAACAGAAAATGAGGTGTTTAAAGTGTTATATTGGGTAACACTGCTGTGGATGCTCTTATTTAGAGATTTCTGGGCTTAATAAGTGCTAGCTTCAAGGTTCCTAGCTAAAAAAGAAATCTTACCTTGTTAAAAACAATTCAAGAAAGTTAATTTTATGTAAGTCTCTTATTCTATTTTGATACGATTTATTTAGTGCAGTGTCAGCGAAGCGAAAAACAGAGCTTCGAGATGACATTTTTCATAGGCAAGTACTCGTACTAAATAAGATTGAATCTCCCGATGATTCCTCGATCATTTATAAACAATTGTTTGCGAACTTATTGGTTATACTTTGGGCTCCTTCGAATCTAAATTATATACTTGAAAACAAATTGTTTTTAAGTATGAAAATCCTTGCGAGTTAGAAATCATGAGATTAAAATTAAAATATGAATTCAAGATTAAATTGCTCTTGCATCTCTCCAATTAGAATTTGTCAACCTTCATGCATGATGGGATATATTACCCACCCGAATAGAAAAATAAATCATTGGAAAGAAAGACTAACAAAAGTAATTAAACAACATGATGCATCATTAAATATATATATATATATATATATATATATAGAGAGAGAGAGAGAGAGAGAGAGAGAGAGAGAGAGAGAGAGAGAGAGAGTTGAGGAGCATCCAATTCCAACATGACTCGTCTTAACCCTCACATTTTTCCAAAACGACAATCTAACTAATTGGAGGTTGCCATTATTAAAGAATACAGAGAGGACGAATTGAAGGGATATAAAAATATATGTATAAAGCATTAATGTTCTGAAATTTTTTATTTTAATATTACGAGTCTACCTGTAGTTTTATGATGTGGGTAAATTTGATACATGACAAATTAATGACGGTAAAAAGTGAATACAATAAAATTTAATCCAAATTCTACAGATTAATAATTCCAAACCAATAAAGATTTAAATAGGACTCTCCGTGCCAAACAAGAGTCCTATTACATAAATCCTAACCTCTAAATAATTCTTCAAGTTAAATAATCTGACATTAATAATCAATACTACACGTTAATGTTGATAGTAAACTGTGTGATTATAAAGTTGCACCAACTCCTATTATGCCACCCAATTAACAAAAGTTTAATTACGGTTACAATGTAAGAAAAAACCTTAATTTTCAGATGAGAAATTAAATGCTTGAAAATACAATGAATTTTTATGCTTTTTAAAATCAGTTTGTTCAGTAATTACTTTTTGGGCTAAAATATATACTTTTAGTTCCACAATTATATGTCCAATCTCACCTAGGATCTTAAATTACAACTCCTCGTAACACATGTTCAGAATACATTTTTCATTCAATTAAATACTCTCTCCGTTCCAAATGACTAAAGTAGCCCTTAAGTGGCTCTCACGTGTCAATTCCGGTGAATCTTTCTATTATCTGTGGGCAGTGGGCAAAGTAGGACAAATTGTAACATCGTGTATGACTATGACACAAAATGGACATTGGAGTGAATTATGAGATTTGATATATACTTTAGGGGTTGCTAAACGTATATTGGCCAAAACAAAAGTTAATAAAATAAAATAAATAAAAACCTAACCCTTTTCTTCTTCAACCCCCAACCATTTTGTCTCTCTAAAAATTCACTACCGACCGCTTCCATCATCTTCTGCATCAGTTGGTATCTCCTTTTAACTTTGCACAAACAACCTAACCCTAAACCACTACAACCCCAGATTTAGATTGGGTTGTTTGGTCTGCCAAACTTTAAGAGTTTAACTGTTTAAGGGAGTTAAGTGTAGTATTATAAAGTACAAGGGGGTGACTTGGAAAAACATAAAACCACAGCGGGTTTTTTGTAATTTTCCTAGAAATAATTTAATTCCTACCGGCTTCCGGCAATTGCGGTTGGTTTAATTGTTGCTCTTCCATCCTTTTATTTGATTATTACTCCCTCCTTCATAAATTATTGTCTTTTTTTTTTTATTCATTCCAGAATAATTACCTTGTTTGAAAAAAAAAAATTTAGGACATCACTTTTACCATTTTATCCTTACTTTTTTTCTTACTTTAATTATAAATCACATATTCATGGACATTAAAAAAAAATTATACATTATACCAATATTAATAATTAAGTCAATTATTTTTTCTTAATCCGATTAAACAAGATGATAATTAAACGGAGGGACTATAATTTAGTAATTTACAAAACATTTCTTGTTTTCTGCCCTTTGGCCTCCCCCGTCCCTTTCTATTTTGATTATTTAAAGCCTGCAATGAGGAAAGAATAAGGAATTGAGTATACATGGAGCAAAGAGAGATCGACCTGTCTTTATTACTTTGACGGTTCGAGACTTTTCCACAAGACAAGTCTCCTAAATTTTTAGGTCCATACTCCTTCTAAATAAATATTCTTTTCGTCCCGAATAAATGTTTCTAATGGATAAAATACAGAAATTAAGAAATATAATTAATGATGTGCTGTAAAATGTGTTCTGACGATAATACCCATGAACATCAATTAACTTCAACTATTTTACTCCCTCTGTTTCAAAATATTTGTCGTTTTAGCTCTAAAAATTTGTTTCAAAAAGATTGTCGTTTTAGATTTCCAATGCATGTTTTGCCTAATTTACCTTTGTCTTCTCACAAGTTCCAATAATTAATCATCTCTTCATTAAATACTTTATCTTCTCCCAATGGCTATCTCCTTCTAATTTATTTTTTCAACTACTTCTAGCACAAAAATTAAAGATATTTAATAAGGGTATATTTGTCAACTTATAAAATTTCTTAATATGTGTACACAACTCTAAAACGTCAATCTTTTTGAAACGGAGGGAGTAAATAATTAGGCTTCTTTGGGATGTGTTATATTAAATGAAACTTTAAGATGTTTCACTAAAGATTTAACTTTAAAAAAATTATACTTACAATTTTCATAATCTTTCATCTTTATCCTCCAATTGTGTTGTAATCATCTTGGTTGTGGTTACATATTTTTGTAACGATGACCAAAACCAATGACACTAATTTATCACTTAATGTTTAGACTTTTTAAACGTATACTTTTTGAGTGAAACGGAGTGAGTAAATAAGTTACATATAAGTAAATTTATAATCTTAAAAAAAATTACATTTATTTCATTCATTTAAAATTAAGCTTACAAAGACAAAAATACTCCCTTTTTAATTCATATCATAAATTACATTAATTAAATCTAACATTTATTTCATTGTGCGGTATCACGAAAATAGTATTTAACACAATGCAATTTAATTGTTTCATTTTTATATTTTATGAACATAAATAATTAAATATGAAAATAATGTACCAGTTATTATGAAAATAAAATATTGTCCAAGGTTTATTTTGAAACAAATTTTATAAGATTTCGTTATATTCCAAGGTTTAATTTGAAATTATAAAATAGTTAAAGTTTATTTCGAAATTATTTTGGCGGGAAATAGGCAGTTGGTTGTAACCATCCCGCCATTATCCACGTAGGTAGCCAAATCAGCAAACCGTAAGTGCATCTAACACCAAGTTAACGGACGATTTTGATTACAAACAGAAAAATAAGTGGAGGTTTAATTGGTCGAAAAAAAAAACACATGGTTTAAATAGAAATCTCGAAACTAGGACATAGTTTATTTTGCAATTATCTCATATATATAAATATCCTTAGTATCCATCTTATAATATTGTAAATGAATTTCAAAGTGTGATAATTGGCAGAGGAAAATTTAGTAACTTTGTTTGAAAATGAACACTCATTTAAAATATTTTTTTTGAAGAAGAGACGCTAATTTTGAGATAGACAAGTATTAGTACATTATTGTTTGTACATTTTATTAAAATTATTGTACATTGATAATGACAAAATAAAATTGGCCAAATTAATTAAACCCTTTAACAGCTGACACTTTTGACTGACAGTAAAATAGGAATGAAGTCTATAAGTATCCAAATTCCATACCAATATATTACACATACTATTTAAGTTCACTTGACACAATAATTAATGTACTTATTACTCCAGATATTCCAGATACTCCATCCGTCTCTAAATGATTTGTTTTATTAACTCGATAAATGAATTAAAAAATAATTAATTTAATTATTAATATTAGTATAATGTATAATTTTTTTTATTTTTATATGTATGTGTCTTATAATTAAAATAGGGAAAAAAATAAAAATAAAACGATAAAAATAATATCTAAAATAAAAAATTCAAACAAAATAATTATTTTAAAATAAATAAAAAAATAAAATAATAATTTAGGAACGGAGAATGTACTATTTATTTGAGTCAAACATGATTCTCTTTGTTATTATCATGTAATGTCATTTAGACTATCTACGGGTAAAATTTCGCCGCAATGGACGTGGTGTCATGTCATGTCACAATAATAAAGGTATTATTTTTATAAGAGAGAATTGTAAAAAAAATCCAGTCTATTTCAGTAATTTCAAATTAAGTCCTCTCTTTTTTAGATCTATAAAATTTTCACCTAAAATTGAAATTTCAATTTGTACCTATATTGTTAGAAACACAAACAAAAAATTGACAAGGATGCCTATGTGTTTGCTTCCATAGACTTGCATTAAAAAAAAATTATACTATTTTTCTAATCTCAAATTGAACCCTATGATTTTGTTATCAACAATAAGGGTTTTATTTTATTTTATTTTTGTATTTATACACCTCTTTCATCCTATTAACTTACTTACACTTCATATTCAACTCAAACCCCATCTCTTTGTAGGGGAATACTATTTGAGCATCTCAAACTTTTTGGTTTTTGGAAATCAAAGTCATTTAGAGATGTTTATTAAGATTATATATATAGTTTGGATGAAAATTGAAATTGTTGATTTTTAGATTTGATACTAATTACATATGCTGTTTGGGAACACTATAATTATGAAGGATTAATATATATGCATGGGTTTTAGATGAATTTCCAAGTATAATTCCATTTTGTTGTTGGTGATTTGTTATTGAGCAAATGCTATGTTAAGTTGTTGATGGCTTGTATATGTTGTTACTGAACAAATGCTCTGTTTAATATGTTAATGGCATTTGTTTGTTCTTACTAAGCAGTTTGTTTTATTGAGCAATTGTGTGCTCTGTTTTTTAACTTCTTTAATTAATCTGTTTTTTTTTTTAACTTCTTTTTCCTTTTCATTTGTCTTCTCTTTAATTTGTTCAGTTGTATTCAATTGCCATTTCATTTTATTTAGGCAAAAATGCATACATAAGAGTCAACTAAGAAAAAACTTCATTATTTAAGCAGAAATTGCATACATTGGGGGATTTAATTTGATTTCCATTTCAATACATATCCAAGAGCAAACTTAGAATGACAAAATGTTACCACTCAAAATTAACTCCTTCTCATCACCACTTGCATACTGCATAGCCCAGGCCTGCCTGCCCAATTATAATTAAGATGAGCAGCAAATTGAAAACACCAAACAAAAACAAAGACACTTGTGTCTTTCCATTGCTTTGTGATAAGGAAGATCATACTAGAGAAAAAAAAAAATCACCACAACACCCTTCTGACCGCAAGAATAGAAGAGAAGATAAAATGAAATTATTTTACACATATCGTGAAATAAGTCAAATTTATGTTTGTAAATTCTAGAAATTTAAGAATTTCAATAAGAAAAATAAAATAAATAACTTACCCCAAATTTTTTACAACCCAAGAACCTCCTTCGTGAATTTTGGTTTGTCCATGACGTTTTATGACAGTAATTCTCCCATAATGGCAATAGACTGTTCTAGTCATGGTGTTAATGTTGATGAAGAGGATGAGATGAAGGAGACGAGCTTTGAGTTGAATATGAAGTGCACTGGGAGTTCATATGATGAAAGGGGTACATATAAAAATACCCATAAAAAACTTACTGTTGTAAGCATATACAGGGGATTCGATTTGAGATTAGTAAAAGAGTGCAAGTTTATTTTATTTTTTTTTAAGCAAATGTGTGGAGGGTTAATTTTTTTTTTTTTAAAGCCAATTTGTGGGAGGGGAGGGGGGGGGAGGCTGTCTTTTCTCACCCTTGCCACATGGTCCCTTTCCGTTTGTGTTTTTAACAATAGATAGATGAAAGGCTTGAATTTAGATTTCAATTTTAGGAAGAGGTTTAATAAGTTGAAAAAAGAAATAGAGGGTTCATTTTAAAATATCTAGGGAAGCAGTACAGGTTTTTCTTTTGCAATCCTCTTTTTATAATACTAACATAAGATAAACAATGAACAGTCCATCACCATGTTCAACCAAATCCATATAATATACTAATGTTTATGTAAGTTGTAGCCACCACCTTTGTTTTGGAACTTGTACCTCTCCCCCGGGCGAGGTCTTCCTCTCTCTCTCTCTCTCTCTCTCTCTCTCTCTCTCTCTGTTCCAGATCTCTACAATGAAGCTCAGGGGCATGGAGCTTCCCTTTGCCAAGAACCAAACTGCCCAAAAAAGCTCAAAAATAGTCATTCTAGTTACTCTCTTCCTAATCCTCCTCACAGTTGTCCCTCTCTACTACCCTTTTGTAAGGTACCCTTCTTTGTCAAAGTCCGAAATTGCCCCTCCAACCCCATTAATCCATCATGATGATGATAGGTTGATAACCATTAAAGACAATCTCAAGTGCGACATCTTTACGGGTGAATGGATTCCAAATCCGGAAGCTCCGTATTACCATAACACAACATGTTGGGCAATCCACGAGCACCAGAACTGCATGAAGTATGGAAGACCCGACTCTGATTTCATGAAGTGGAGGTGGAAACCCGATGGCTGTGACCTCCCCATCTTTAACCCGTATCAGTTTTTAGAGCTTATGAGGGAAAAGTCATTGGCCTTTGTTGGTGACTCTGTTGGGAGGAACCAAATGCAATCCTTGATTTGTCTCTTATCCAGGGTAAGTCTATCCCCGTTCTCATCTCCATTTCCATTACCATTATATATATATATATATGTGTGTGTGTGGTCTTCATGATAAGAGTGTACATTTTCTTGGGTAATTGGTTGCAAGTTGTTGTTTGGAGGAAGATGGAGATTTACTTTTAGATTCTTTTCTTTGAGTTTTGTAGTATTCTCGTTAACCAAATCGGATCCTCTATTTCAAAATGGTGTTTCATCTCTTACTTCAACCGTCGGATGTGTGCCACATGTGCATAAAAAATCACGGGATAATTAATGTTGTTTATTCACATGCACATGTGGCGCACATCCAACAGTTGAAATAGAAGATGAAACATCATTTTAGAATAGAGGATCCGATCTGCTCATTAACAATCTGACCAGACACCATATTGCCTATGACCATTCCTGATATTCATTCAGCTTTTAATTGGAAAATATTTGGAAGAAGCACTGTTTGGATCGATTATTTAAGGGGTTTGATTTTTTTCTTTTCAATTCCCTTCCGTATAACTTACAACAATTAAGACTTCTATTTTAAGCGAATCTAGTTAGAATAACTTTTTTGAAATTTTCAAGTGTATATATATATATATATATATATATATATATATATATATATATATATATATGAGTTAAAAGACTTTAAAGTCAATTTGTTTACTTTTTTGTATAGAGAATTGATACTAATTTATTTGTGTGTTCAATGATTTAATAAAAAAATTAAATATTAAAAGTTGCAAGATAAATGATTGGGCTGGTTTTAACCCTTGTAGTTGTCCCTACGGTTTTTTTTTTATATAGCTAGCTTATAACGGTTATATTTTATTCTTTAGATCTAAACACATTTATGTCAAATCGTTGTCCAATTTGATTAATACTACTAGAAGTTATTTTTTTTTTCATTTTTTTTTTCTTTTTGATGTCATAAGGGGGCGTAAAAAGGGATCGAACCTGAGACCTCACACTCTGTGAAGCCCCAACTCTACCACTGGACCACCCGTTAAGGACTACTAGAAGTTAATCTCAATGTAGACTTTTTCATTGACATGAAATGAAAGAGATGCATTTCATATCAGTGAGGTTTCAAAAGTATACAACATTTATTTGGATTGCTGTATGAAATTAATTTGTGATTTCATTCAACAATACACACATCCAGTTTTGTTAACGTGGGACAATTAGTCGATTCTAAGAGATTTATTTTATCCCTATACCAGTGTTTCAGTGTGTCCTTCCTTGCTCGCTATTGTAATTTATAAAATTAAACAAAATAAAAAAATCAAACACAAATAAATATAACATATATACATACACGCTTGTGTGTTAAAAATAGTTAATTGGTGATTTCAAATACTATTATTGGAAATGTTGTCCTAAAACGGTACTTAACCATGACTTAGAAGTTTTTAAGGGATAGTTCAATGGTAGAGTTGGAGTTTCACAAAATGTGAGGTCTCAGATTCGATCTCTTTTAAAGTTTCCTTAAGACAAAAAAAAAAAAAAAAAGACTTAGAAGCTACAAAAATGAGATCGGACAAGCCAAACCCCAAAATAGAAAAATGATTTTTTTTATTTTTTTTTTTCCTTTTGTTCTTTTCTTAATCCAATTTCAACTTCTAAATGAAATGAAATGACCTATAGCATATGTTATGCAAGAAATTTCGTTTGTGGTGGGGAGTGTTAGGTTAACGACTGCAACTAGTTGGACAAAGACAGAATATAATTCAAGGGTTAGGAATATGATTAAGATGGATTATGTAATTTTTCTAAATGGAATCGTTTTATTGACCATTATGTCCCCGTGTGCACATGGGTAGGTGTGCCCATGTACGGTTGTCAGTGGCTAATCATCAAATCGGGCCTCTAGATTTCAGTATTTTCAACGTTGATTTCATGAATTTCTCTCTCATTGTTTTTCTTTTCTTTTTCTCACATAAAATAAACATTTTCTTAAAAATAAATTAGCTTCAACAAATATTTTTTGTTAACTTGCACCATAACAATATATACTACTCCCTCTGTTTCAAAATATTTGTCGTTTTAGCTCTAAAAAATTGTTTCAAAAAGATTGTCGTTTTAGGTTTCCAATGCATATTTTGCCTAATTTACCCTTGTCTTCTCATAAGTTCCAATAATTGATCATCTCTTCATTAAATACTTTATCTTCTCCCAATGACTATCTCCTTCTAATTTATCTTTTCAACTACTCCTAACACAAAAATTAAAGATATTTAATAAGGATATATTTGTCAACTTATAAAATTTCTTAATATGTGTGCACAACTCTAAAACGTCAATCTTTTTGAAACGGATGGAGTAACAAATAATAAGAGAATTAATTAAGATGATTAATGTTGAAAATTTGTAAATTGAACAAAGCTTATTTAATATGTGCATAGAAACTCAAGTCGAGGAAATATTATGTCACGTAAATTATAGGTAGACAAGGCTCAAAATTGGCTAATTTTGTTTGGAGAGGTTGGTAGGGGGAAGGACTTTTTTTTTTTTGTGGAAATTGTTAACTGGGTATTGCAAGATGGATACAACGAACTTAGTTGAGAATTACTCCATGTTTTTATAGATAAATTTGGAAATGAGTGCGAGAAGATTTGTCTTTTATAATTATATTCCTTTCGTTTTATCTAAGGAGTTTATATATAAAAATTTTAATAATTAAAAATATATAAAAAATATTAAAATTAATTATAATTATAAAAATATTTAAACATATTTATTGCATATATAGATATTAAAATTGAAAAGTTATCAACGTTGTAATCATAATTTTAAGAAACAAAATATTATAAAATAATATAATAAATTTTTTTTTTGTACGAGACGAAGTGGGTGTGTTTTACTACCAAATACTCAACTACATTAGTCTGTATTGGACCTACTATAATTAGCTGGACAAATTGAAGGAAAAAATATACTCCCTCAATATTTATTGTGTTGTTTGACCTGACATATGAATTAAAAAATAATAATTAATTTAATTATTAATATTGATATAATATGTAATTTTTTTTAATATTTATATATATATGATCCATAATTAAAATAAAATAGTAAAAGTAATATTTTAAAAAAAATTGTAAATAAAATAATTATTTAGAAACGAAAAAAAAAAATTAAAACAATAAAGAAGTACTACAATATCTCATAAATATAATTGACTGATGGATTGAAGTATCTATTCGAGATTCGATCACCAGTTTTATATAGAGAAAATGACTAGTATTTCGAATCTCAGGATTTATTGTGTACTTCGCATACTATTAACATTTTAACAATTATTTTTATTATAAATTTATTTTAAAAAATTATATAATTAGTGTGCTAATTAAGATAAAAATAGATGTAATTATATAATAACCAAATATGTAGAAAGTCAAAATATTAATTTGAAATTTAGAAATAACGTAAAACATATTTGAATTTATTTATTTATTTATTTTTGAATCGTCAAGACTCAAGAGCTTGTAAAAAATACGTACAATTTGCTGTTTAACAAACTTGGATTATAATATTTGGCTCTGACAAAGTTTGGGGAATATGTCTGCTGGCTACGTGGGCTCATTTAACTTATTTCCATAAATCTTGCTTGTTTTTAATAATTTTAAAATATTGTCCTTTTCATAAATTTCGACATCTTTCAGAGTTTCATTGTTTGTTTATGGAATCAAGATCAAGTTTTTGTGATGCCAGTTCATCACTTTTTATGGGAATCCATCTTCATCTGCTTTACTTTACTTGGACATCAATTTTAGTACTCCCTCTATCTCTAAATTATTAACTTTTTTTTTATTTATTCATTTCAAAATAATTATATTATTTAAAAGTTTTTATTTAAGATAATATTTTTATTATTTTATTCTTATTTTTTCTTTTTACTTTAATTATGAGTTACATGCAAATGAGTATTAAAAGAAATTATACACTATACCAATATTAATAATTAAATCAATTATTTTTTCTTAATTCATATGTCAAGTCAAACAAGATAATATTGGAACGGAAGGAGTATTATCTACTTTTTTAAGTTTCCACCTTTTTTTTTATTAAAAAGAGAAAAAAAAATCTAATTTGTACTAGTTTTCTTGTTTTATAATTTCCAGGTGGAATATCCAATTGATGCTTCAACTACATCGGATGAAAATTTCAAACGTTGGCACTATGTTTCTTACAATTTTACCCTTGCTACATTCTGGTCTCCCTTTTTAGTGAAAGCAAAAGAAGAAGACCCTAATGGACCAACTCATACCGGCCTCTTCAACCTCTATCTTGATGAGTTTGATGAGAAATGGACTACCCAGGTTGAAGAATTTGATTATTTGATCCTCAATGGTGGCCATTGGTTTTGGCGGCCAGCCATGTACTACGAGAAAAGCCGGCTAGTCGGCTGTCGATTTTGTCAGGTAGCCAACATTACCGATTTACCCATGCAGTACGGCTATCGAAGAGCGTTCAAAACTGCGTTTAAAGCAATTAATAGCTTAGAGAATTTCAAGGGGATGACAATCCTAAGGACGTTTGCACCCATGCACTTTGAGGGCGGGGAGTGGAATAAAGGAGGAAATTGCGTGAGGAAGAAGCCGTTTAAGAGTAGCGAGGCAACATTGGATGGGGTAAATTTGGAATTGTACATGGCCCAAATGGGGGAATTTAGGAAGGCAGATAGAGAAGGGAAGAGGAAGGGGAAGAGATTTAGGTTATTGGATACAACACAAGCAATGTTGTTAAGGCCAGATGGGCACCCAAGTAGATATGGGCATTGGTCCAATGAGAATGTGACTTTATATAATGATTGTGTGCATTGGTGCTTGCCTGGGCCCATTGACACTTGGGGTGATTTCTTGCTTCATATTATCAAGATGGAGGGTAGGAGATCAGCTGAGGAAAAGCTTCATGCAAGGGTTATAAAAGAGAAAATCACATAGATTCCCAACCCTCCCCTCCCCTCCCCCAAAAATGAAATTTTGGGGATAGTTTTTGTTCATTTATTTATATATTTGCTCATTCATTTGTATTACTTATTATTACTTTTAGAGGTTCTTTAATGATAAAGTGTATTATTGCCTCTAAGAGAGAGTTTGTGGGTGGGTGGGTTTTTGGTACTCTAAGCACTTAATTTGTTTCATGTGTTTTAGATGTACAATTATGAGGGTTTACAGCTGCAGAAAGAATTCTTATTATTAAGAAAGAAATCTTGAGAAAAATTCACTAATCCAAGACGAGTGAAAGGCAATCAAACACATATATAGATAGTATCCTTCAATAGGAAAAATTAATAACCATAACGAGGGAAAGGAAATTAATAGGACTCACCCGCATCAATCAGGCTGCTACAACACTTTCTTGCTCAACTCAATTTACTGTGGATTTGAAAAGTTAAGTTTCCTCAATTTCCCTATGCAAATTGTTTTTGAAGTAGTAGAAAATAGATTTGATTGGTTTAAGAAAAGTCACGTGCAATATGGATCAGTACATGAGATGAGATGAGATGGGCCTTGGAGATAAAAAGAAAAAGGAAAAATGGAGCCCAAAACCAAATTAGTTTGATCTGCATTATTAAAACTGTAGATGACAAAAAGATTCTGGAAAAGTAAACAAAAGTTTGCCAGTTCGCCCAACACCCACGTGAATTATTTTAAACTTTTTTTCTGTGTCGTCTTCTTCTTCTATGATTCAACCATTTTATTAACTTGGAGTACGACCCAGGCCAGGGATCTTGCTTAAGATGCCTATCTTCAAAAGTAGGAGCTTGATTATTATAGCTTTTGAGTATATGACAAATCGAGATTTCTAAATTGGAGTCTCTGTGTGTGTGTTTGTGTGTGTGTGTGAGAGAGAGAGAGAGAGAGAGAGAGAGAGAGAAAATCATGTAGGTTACCAAACACTGTTTTATAATGGCTATTAATAAATGAGCAATGAAGATATCTCAAAAGATTATGTTTAACTCTGTGCTTTAATGAATGATGGATTAGACTACTCCAACCTACCAATAACAGCTTCTCCCTTATCAATCACATTTGATAGTATATCATTGGCCAAAATATGAATTACCCTTCAAAATTTTCACAAAATCTCAAAGTGCCCCCCACATAAGGGTTTTTTCCCAGAAATTCGTCTGATATTTCCAATTTTCTCAGTTAACCTCCTGGCCGTCCACAACGTTAGAAAATTAACGTTTTTGCATCACGTGCCTTGCACGAGAGGGACAATTGGGTCTTTTACCATATATATAAAGCAAACACTAAATAAAGGGATGCAAAGTGTCCAAAATCAAAGTACCAAAAATAAAAACAAAACAATTCAACTTTTTTTTTTCTTTTAATTTCATCCAACACCCACTAACCAAATCACCACCACCCATTACCAAAATCACCACCACAACCCACTACCAAAATCCATCACCAACACCCACTAACCAAATCACCATCACCACCACCACCACCCATTACCAAAATCACCACCACAACCCACTACCAAAATCACCACCACCACCCACTACCAAAAATAAAAACAAAACAATTAAACTTTTTTTTTTCTTTTAATTTCATCCAACCCATTACCAAAATCCGCCACCACCACCCACTGACCAAATTACCATCACCACCACCACCCACTACCAAAATCACCACCACAACCCACTACCAAAATCACCACCACCACCCACTACCAAAAATAAAAACAAAACAATTAAACTTTTTTTTCTTGTAATTTCATCCAACCCATTACCAAAATCCACCACCACCACCCATTGACCAAATCACCATCACCAGCACCACCCACTACCCAAATCACCACCACAACCCGCCCAATTCCAAATCCAAAATTAACATATAATTGAAAATTAAATCTCATATCCACAAACCTCTCTATCTCTCTATCTACAAACACACATACCCAAAATTCAATTGGATCTATAAGGGAGAGTACCTTCTGTCCAATTTTGCCAGTGGATAAAAAGGGAAAAACCAATAACACGATGAAGAACACCTCCAGAAAAGGGGGAAAACCTCCAGAAAAGTCAACACGATGAAGAAACCCTAATAATCCATTCATCTCAAAGTCAATAATACAAATTAACAGAGGGAGAAAACCAATGGCCACGGTGGCACGCCTTCCGGATCGACCTTCCAGATGGAGTTACGGGCGGAGTTGGTGACGAAGGCGTTGCCAGAGAAATCGACGACAACGTCGTTGGCACCGGTGGCAGAGTTGGAGGAAGCGGGGTCATGGAGGGTGGTGAGGAAGAGGCGGCTATGGGGGTATTTTAGGTGGTAGGCCGCGAGGGCACTGTTGAAAGGATCTGAATGGGAGTGGACGACGGCGAAGAGGCAGCAGTGGTGGCAATCGACGGAGACGCCGAGGAAGGAGGAATTGGAGGAGAGGGAGAGGTCGAAGTACTGGGATGATGGGTCCCATGCGAAGGACTTCGGGTAGAGGTTGAGTGATCGAAAATTGATGACGTGGGAATCTCGGACAAAGATTGGGACTATAAACAACAGAATCGTTCGAAGGGCATGTAGTGGTTGAGAGTAGATTGGATCATGAAGAAGGGGGAGAAGGAAAATTTAATTTAAGTAATTTTTTTGACACTGTGACCCCCTTTAGTTAGTATTCTGTATATATGATGAAAAGACCCAATTGCCCCCCTCGTGCAAGGCACGTGATGGATTCCTGTTACTTTTCTAACGGTCATCACGGTGAGGGGGTTAACTGGGAAAATTGGCAACATCAGACGGATTTCTGGGACAAACCTTATGTGGGGGGGCACTTTGGAATTTGGTGAAAACCTTGGGGGGTAATTCATATTTTGGCCTATATCATTTGATGATAATCCAAGGTCCTTATGGGACGGTCTAATGGTAAAGTAAGATTTTCACAAAGTGTGATGTTTTATATTCGATCTCTTCCCACGCAATAAAAAAAATAAAAAAATCAAAGTAAAAGTAATTTACTGAGATCATGATAACATTTTCAAAATTTTAATGATTGAGATCATGTATGTTAAACGGATTGAATCAATGATCCAATGGTCCAACCCATTGCCAAGCCTACATAAGAGTACATGTAGGCTTGGTTAAATCTTGGAAGAGATACAGGTGGGCTTTTGTGGACTGACAAAATTGATATGTTTCAATACTGTAATCTAATAAGCCCAAATGAAAGGATCCGTACGGTTTTATTAGCCTGAGTCCACTCCAGGTCCGGAGGGATGGATGGAGATGATAAGTTGCTCTCCCTTTTTAACTTCCAACGTTGAAGGAAGGTAAGAAATGTGCACATTGGCAAAAGCCAGGTAGCAACTTAACACCCCCTCCCCCACAAAAACACACACAAAGTTTCCGAACCTCTCCATTTAAGCCTCTGCAAAATCACATATACGGAATTCGTCAAATTTTAAAGCGGCTAAACTAATTATATTTACTCCCTCCGTTACAGGTAAATAGTCCAATTTTAATTTTTTTGGGTCAACTTAGCTAAAATTTAACCAATAATTTACATAAATTTAGTTTTTTTTTTTTTTACAAAGTTATAATTCATAGTATTTTTAAAGTAGTTTTTAATTAATGAAATTTTAATTCCTAAAACATAAGTAAAGTATGTAAAATTTTAATTTGATTTAGTCACATACTGACTTCTAAAAGAGAAAAGTAGACTCTTTGACTGGAACGGAGGAAGTATCTAATTAGAATTCTTATAAAATATTTCTAGGAAATTCTTATATACTTATTTTGCTTGTTTTGATTACACTTTCCTCACTTCATCAATCAAACTTACTCAATTGCTTGACTCATTATCCACGATTAACAATATACTCCCTCCCTTTGTTCCTCCCAAAGAGTCCACGTTTGAAAAGTCTAATTATTTAGGAATATATAAGTGTCATCGAAGTTGGTCATAATTACTAAATATTTAACCACACCCAAGATGCTTATAACACGAGTGGAAGGCAAATATAAAAGGTTATAAAAATTGTTTACATAATTTTGGAAAGTGAACTCTTCAAATAAAACATCAAAAAAATGTTGGCTGCAGCGTTTTCAGTATTACAAGTTATAGCTTTTTGGCAAAAACACTATTGCTAAACGCTCCCAACCACTGGACCAAAATATCCCCAAATCCCATTTCTTATGTATGAGTAATGAGCACTAGATCAAGCCAGGAAACAATGTGGAAAATAATCAAAATTTTTAGAGGAAAAATGAAAATTTCATTTGCCTCCGATAATTTAGTGATTTCCAAAACTTAGTTTGTGAATATAGACCAAGAGCCATAGTTATTATAATTAACTTTTTTTTTTTTTTATTATGATGCATCACGATCATAATTGATATTTTTATTTTAGATTTGGATAAATAATTGTATAAAAAGGTAAAATTTTCATATTGACAATACTCAAACAATCACACACATTTAGAAAAAAATAAAAATAAATAGTGTTTTAGAAAATTACAGTTTTAAAACGTTGGCGTCAATCATGTTTAAAAAATGTGGAAAATAATCCGTGGAAGAACAGCAACCCATGTGAAGAATTATTGGAACTCCCATCCCATCTTCACAAGAAGCTAGCTAGGACTATGGCACTGCCACCACCCGAAATAGAAGCCCAAATCTGAAAACAAACAATAAACCTTCCACCGTCATCAGGCCTCGACCTCCAACCTTCTCAGAGAACTTAACTATACCTTTCTTGGAAGAGAAATCAATAATCCCGTATAAATGGACAACTATGGATGGGACTACTCAGTGGTGGCCGGCTAACATGTTTGTTGAGACACCGGAGAAATTTTACGGTGGTTCGTGGTTGTTGGAGAAGGCTGCAGCCCATGACAGAACGGCCTTGGCTTGACCAAATATTTGACACCGCAAATGAAGAACGCCAAAAAAAATATATAATTGGGGGACCTTTTTAGGACATTTGAGGTGCGTTTGGCAAGGGAATTTAGGGGTTAGTTTATTATTTTTAATTTTTCATTCATAACCGCTAAATACCGCCCCATCCAGCAAAAAGACTAAAATATCCCTCAAACCTATAAAATAGTAGTAAAACTTTACACTCGTACTCAAAGAATAAACAAAATTTTAAACATGAGTGCCGCCCAGACGACACTATATATTGATTGCTATTAATTTGGGCGGCACTCATGATTTAAAAAAGAAAAACTTTTCTTTTTAATTTTTTAATCATTCGTTAGGTTTCGATAAGTTTGTTAGGTTTCATTAAGTCTATTAGCCTTTTTTTTTTCTTGCGATTCAGTCCTACCCTTTGTGAAGTCTGACGGAAGCTAACGGAACCCTAACAGAACCTAACAAAAGATTAAAAAAGGATTTAAAAAAATTGAATCCTTTTTAAATTGTCCATTATGTCCCGTTAAATCCGTTAGGTTCAATTATGAAAGCTTGGGAAGGGGTACTTTTCAATTAGAGATTATTTTTCAATTTTGAGCCACACAATAGATTAAAACATGCCAACATATTAATGAGACTTCATGCAACGTACAAAAAAAGAGTATAATATATATATATATATATATATATATATATATATATAAAATACTACTCTTGCAATGAAAAGTACTATATATTAAAAATACAAAATTTGCAATAAAAAATATTAATTTCCAAATTAAAAAGACAGAAAGGCTCAAGTTTTGGCACAATATATAGCTCTTACGATGAGAGCAATAGCCGGGCGTGAGTTGATTGAGTCTTGGCATACCCTTCTAGCTTCACTTCTTTCCTAAATGGCATTTTCCTCACACAGTTCCCTTCCCCCCTTCACCACACTCTCCATTAAAGTCTGTACGGAAGGCTTTCCTATTATTATATCCAAAATAGTTAGAAAGGCTTGTTATGTTCTCTTTATGACAGATACGACACCCTACATTTCACCGTTTTCATACTACATTAATGGCCTAGAGAACCATTGTCCGGCCGGCTGAAATGATCATGTAGTCAAAATGTTCAATCCGAGCTGCCCACAGCCTCATCGTATATGCAGCTTTAATTCTCTCTCTTTTTCTTCCTTGATCTGTTATCGTCTGTATCATTATACTCATAAATTATGACGCTTATGAGTGTACCTATTAGCAGCACTTGATGCTCTTTTCCTTCTTTTTTTCCATGTTCTTCTTTAATGATTTATCATATATTGTGATTACTTAGTATACACTCAAACCAAGTTAAAGCAAACATTAAGGCCAAAGAAATCATAACGATTACCATCCACACTTGTAGCATATATGATTATATATAGACATATGTTAATAAAAATAAGTTCAGGTTTCCTTAGCCTACTACGTACGTACTCTTGGAGATTATATAGGGTTCATTCTCAACAAACCTTTCGATAATGAAAGTCCTCCTGCTAACGCTCACTTTGATTCTTCTCACTGTAATCCCTCTCTACCTGCTCAACATTTCACCTTCACCCTGGCTGTCTTTCAGAAAGAATGTGAAGAAGACCAGCACAGGAAAGGGATGTAACATATTTCAGGGAAAATGGGTTCGAGATCCCAAAGGACCTTACTACACAAATGAAACTTGTAGTTTGATCTTTGATCAGCAAAATTGTATGAAGTTCGGCAGACCGGACAAGGAATACTTGAAATGGCGGTGGCAACCTGATCAATGCGAGCTACCTATCTTTGATGCGGTTCAGTTTTTGGAGATTGTGAGAGGAAAGTCTATGGCCTTTGTCGGGGATTCTGTGGGTCGAAACCATGTACAATCCCTGTTGTGCCTACTAGCTACTGTGAGTATACAAATTAGTTTGGCACGGCACGTATCAGTTTGCACTAATTAATTTTCAGATTTTGTTTTTCTAGATTCCGTTTATTCCATGTTTCCCCAAATTCTTTACAAAAAAAATATAATTATTTATCGATTTTCAAGAAAAACTAACATCTTGATTAGTGTAACAGCATACCGATTTTCTTCAATTTTACGTTGATTAGTGTAATAAGGTCCTTTTGAACTACTCTGTGCATTGTAAAGGTGGTGTATCCCTTGGACATTTCAAATTCGGAAGACCAAAACTTTAGACTCTGGCTCTACAAGGATTACAATTTCACCTTGGCTGCTTTTTGGTCACCGTACCTGGTTAAGACCATCAACACCCACCCTACAGGGCCAACCTATGACCGTCTTGTGAACATCTACTTGGATGAGGCCAACACTGTGTGGTCTGATAAGATAGAATTGTTCGATTACGTCATTGTTTCAGCAGGGCAATGGTTTTTTGGACCACAAATATACTACGAAAATCATCAAATCGTTGGGTGCTATAGATGCCCTATGATTTACAATGTCACAAGACTTCCCATGTTTTACGGGTATAGGAAAGCTTTCGCTACTAGCTTCCAAACCCTATTAAACTTCCGAAATTTCAGGGGAGTTGTTTTCTTAAGGACATGGTCACCGGCACACTTTGAGAACGGAGAGTGGAATAAGGGTGGAAGCTGTGCTAGGACGATGCCGATGAAAAAGGGAGAAATGAAGTTAGAAGGAGATAACTTGAATTTTTATGTGACCCAAGTGAAGGAATTGAGGAGAGCAGCAATGGAAGGGAGGAAGAAGGGATTGAAGTTTAGGGTGATGGATACAACAGAAGCCATGGTGGTAAGGCCAGATGGGCATCCAAACCACTATGGGCATTGGCCACATGAGAATGTGAGTATAGCCGATTGTGTGCATTGGTGCTTGCCTGGTCCTATTGACACCTGGAATGAATTTTTGCTTCAAATGTTGCAGACGGAACTTTAGCATCATTTGATAAATTACAAAAAAAAAAAAAAAATTTATTTGTAATCTTGAAATGAGAAAAAGAAAAGAAAAAAATAAATAATATATGTGCATGTTTTTGTATACAAATTTCGGCACATCGATCACTTGTGTAAAATCTTTTAAGCCTTTTGATATCATTAATTAATCCCCAATTGTCTAAATAAGATTGATTAAAGGTCGGTCTGTGTTGCGTAGTGATGAAAAGGGATTCAAAGCCAACGACAAGTATTGAGACAAAAGCTTAGTTGTTGAGGTCTGTAATAGCTAAGCTAGCCATAAGTGGTGTGTGAGATGGCAGCACTCGGGTTCTTAAGATTCGAGTATGAAGCACAAAGCGTACAAGGCATGGAAAGGCTAGTTCTACCATCTTTCTTTTGGATAGGATCCTGGAAAATGACATTTAATCTGCTTGGCTAAATACTACTACAATTTTATTAGTATTAAAAATATACCAGAAAAAAAATGCAGGATAAGACATCCATTTCCCAATTCAATGATAAACTCAAAGAGGGCAACCAGTTCATGATAAGCTTGCATTTACATTAATGTAGTCTAAGATGACATCAATTAATTAAGCCAGCAAAGTTTAGATTAAAAAAGAAACAATTAATAATTAGATTTGAGTTGGCGAAAATTGACATAAGATGCAAAGAAATCTATGCACGGACAAGACTGCCATTCTTTTCTGTCAGTGAAGAAAAGGGTACGTAGGGTAGATATATGAATATGTGTTCCAAAATATAATCCACATAATGATTTTGGCCAATATTTTAGGCCTTGCACCCGCACCCCAACCATAAGATAAAGTCCAATTTGGAGGAAGGAAGGAAGGTGCTACCAAAATTGTCATGCTAGAGCGAGCTCTTGACACACACACACACACACAGAATCCATGAGTTCTTCCTTCCACCTACTGCTCAACTCTTCATAAAATATATTTCCAACTATCTTGAAAACAGCGATGTCAGTAGCGCTTCATTTTTTATCCCATATATTCTATTCACACGTTATTTTAATTTCACTTGTACGGTTATATGTGATGATTCTTGTATTGATATAAGAGTGGTGCTAAACCACACCCCCCAAAAATATTAAATCACACCCCCTGGGCAAATTTACTATTTTGCCCATATTTTTAATGAAAAAAAAAATTTTGAAAAATGACAAGACTCCCAACAGTGGGCGGTCCTCTTAGAGGAAGACTCCCAACAGTGGGCGGTCTTCATGGATTCCGTTAAAAAATTAACGATTCCGTTAACTTTTTAACAAAAATGTTAACTTTAGGATATTAAAGTTAACATTTCCGTTAAAAAATTAACAAAATCGTTAACTTTTTAACGGAACTTCATGAGGACCGCCCATGTTGGGAGTCTTCCTCCAAGAGGACTGCCCACTCTTGGGAGTCTTCTTCATTAGGACCGCCCACTGTTGGGAGTCTTTTTTTAAATTGAATTAGGGGCAAAAAAGTCTTTTCTCAAGGGAGGGGGGTGTAATTTAGCATTTTTGGGGGGTGTGGTTTAACACCTATGTTGATATAAACATAAAAGATGATTGATGTACTCCCTCATTCTGTTCCAAGTAAATAGTTCACTTTTTCTTTTTAAAATTTAACATGTGACTAAATCAAATCAAAATTTTACATATTTTACTTATGTTTTAAAAAATAAAATTTCATTAATTAAAAATTATCTTAAGAATACTATAAATTACAAATTTTATAACTTTGTAAAAATAACTAAATTTATGTAAATTATTAGTCAAATTATAACTAAATTGACTCAAAAAAAATCAAAAGTGAAGGAGTATTACTCAATCAAGAAATGTCATTATCAGATGTGAGAGAACCTCACCCTCGCCCCCACACCCCCATATTATCCGTTAGATGTTTACTACATCTCACTAGCTATTCATGGTTACTACTCCCTCCGTCCCTAAATTATTATCTTCCTTTCCTTTTTTGTCCGTCCCTAAATAATTATCTTGTTTGAAACTTTCCTTTTTAAAACATCACTTTTACTATTTTACCCTTACTTTTTCTTAATACTTTAATTATGGGCCACATACACATAGACATTGAAGGAAACAACACACTATTTCAATACTATTCTAATATTAATAATCAAGTCAATTGAGTTTTCTTAATCCGTGTGCTGGGTCAACCCAGACAATAATTTAGGGACGGAGGGAGTATTATTATTATCCATTAGATCAAAAATCGATGGCTAAGATTTAATAGTTAGTTGGAAAATGCAAGTCATTTAATGCAATTAATCTCAACCTTTAATTTTTGATCCAATGGTTAATATAACAGTAACCATTGAATATTTCATCTTGTGTGTGTGTGTATATATATATATATATATATATATATATATATATATATATATATATATCAACTTAGTGGGAATCCTAGCACACAAAAATACCTAACATGGCACATCCACCTCGGCTTCACTGCAAAATGATGGGAAAAGGCTCCACAATAAAAAACCATGTCTACCTTATTTCACATGAAACTCATTAATCACAAATGGCTTTTTGAAAAGAGATGTCGCAACACCATTGCAATCATCTGCTACTTTGCCATCAAGTTACTCCATTTTCACTCGACATTGACATTACGACCACCAATCACTTCAATCAAGGCCACGCCTTTATAGCCGTGACACGTCAAAAACTAATTATAACAAAGGAAGGTAAATAAATACAGAAATCATTCAAATCAAATGAAGGTAGTACTGGAGAAATTTGTGGTTTTGAAGTTGGAATTATTCGTGTGATGGGAACATCTCATCCGATTCGTAGTCAAGGATGTTCAAATCTCAGTATGACAATGTGCTAGTAGTATTCATTCAACAATTAGCCTCACTAAATATATACATTGATATAACTATATATATATATATATATACATATATATATATATATATATATATATTGACTATAAACTGTACAATATACACTAAACCAGAAACAATTCAATAACCCTAACATTTTAAAAACTAAAAAGGCATGAGGGGACCCTATATTTGTTGATAGCTTTAACACCGACCTCTCACCCTCTAAAATTTTACTTAATGAGTCTTTAGATGTTAATTTGGTTGATTGTAACTAACCTCAAGAAATGTCTTTAATCTCATAACTCAAAACGAAATACTCCCTCCGTCGCTAAATTATTGTCTTGTTTGACCTGACATACAGATTAAGAAAACACAATTGATTTTATTATTAATATTGATATAGTATGTAGTTTCCTTTAATGTCTATGTGTATGTGGTCCATAATTAAAGTAGGGAGAAAAAAGTAAGGGTAAAATGATAAAAATGATGTTCTAAAAAGAAAATTTTCAAATAAAATAATTATTTAGGGACGGACAAAAAAAAAATAAGACAATAATTTAGGGAAGGAGGGAGTACTAAATAACTAGGCCTCAGGGTCGTCTAAGGGGTAGTTGGGTCATTTCCGAAATACAAGGGTGCTATGTCATGTCAGGGTCTCAACCGAAATTACAGAGTTCACGAGTAATTTAACCATATTGATCTTAGAGCATCTCCCAGGCCAGGCCACAAGCAGCTTTGTTTACTGCAAACTTTTGCATACATAGACAACGACCCACCCACCAAGAAGTGAACACACAAAATAAATAAATAAATATTACTAGTTCGAAGGACGAGTACGTACGTACACAACTAAAATAATTACTCCCTAAGCCATCCACATTAATTGTACACAACACAACAAAGAAATTATTTTTACTGTACTACTCCCTCAGCAAAAAGTTCACTTTTGACTTTTTTTTTTGTCAACTAAGATAAAGTTTGATCAATAATTAACATAAATTTAGTGATTTTTACAAAGTTATTAAAATTGTAATCCATAGTATTATTAAGATAATTTTTAATTAATGAAATTTTATTTTTTAAAACATAGGTAAAGTATGTAAATTTTTTATTTGATTTAGTCTTACGTTGACTTCTATAAAAGGAAAGTGGACTCTTTGTCTGAAACGAAGAGAGTACAACATATATTACTCCTATTATTATTTGGAGGTGATCACTTGGGTAGCGACTGTGCGACACAATTCTGGCAGTACTACTCTCAAATGTGGCAGCCATTCCGTGTTTTATATACTCTAATTATGGCAAGTAATATATGCAGTTTTTGGTGACTTACCCACAAGTCCAGTCCGCCATTAGAGAATAGCTAGGCAGTTACAGTGAATAAATAAATATTGTTTTAGAGTTTTTAATGTATCCTCTTGTTTCTGATCTTCCTTTTATATATATGCAAAGATTCTTCTAGTTGTTTTAGGGTATCATTGTCGAAACCCGTCTGTCAATGCATGTGAGCAGTTGTTTGATTTTTTTTTTTTTTTTTTTTTTTCTAATTACCACGAAAGTACATCTTTTTGCACACATGGTACAACTATCAATTAAGTAGTGGAGTAATTGTTCTAGGATGGCATTCCCTAAATTTATACTTCCCTCGAGACAGGTATGTGTAGATTAGTAGTTTCAAACTGAATTCAAAGTCAGACTTCTTAAGCCTGCGTACACTATGTCTTGTGTCGGTGAAAATGGGATATAATTAATTATACAAATACAACGGAAGATTGAGTTATAATCATATAAATACAATGGAAGATTAAACTAAGTAGCCTCCAAATTAAGTACATGTACATGTTTGGTACATTTCGCCAGCTCATTATATGTTTAAATTATACTTACGAGCACATCATTTGAAATTTTCTTTTTAAAGAGTGGTGGGGAAAGGATAGATAAGATTATTCTTCAAGTTTGTCTTTAAAGATCAATCCCATGGTAATGATTTGTTAGCCAGCTCATATATACGGGGGGATCACAAATTAAGCTCTTTCATATTTAATTTCATCTTACATTTTCAAATATTTGTCACTGTCAATTCTTGTCAGTATCACTATATACAAAAGCCTCAAACTCCCTTCCTTCACACCTTTTTTTCCAAAATGAAGGCCAATGCCATTGAGCTCCCTACTGGTCTCTACAAACCACTCAACACCTCCAAAAAGCTCATCCTTCCACTCCTAACCTTAGTTCTCCTTGTCACAGTTCATCTCTATACGAGAAACTTCTCACAGCTCCAGATCACCGGCTCAGCCTCACCGGTGGGTTCACCTTCCGGCCCCGGGGATTATTCAACAAGTTCAAGCCTAGAGCACAAGTGTAATCTATATCGTGGTAGTTGGGTTTTTGACGAGAGGGAGGTTTACTACACGAATGAAACGACATGTTTGATCGATGATCGACAAAACTGTATGAAGTATGGGAGACCAGACACAGAGTTCATCAAGTGGAGATGGAAGCCAGATGAATGCGAGTTACCTCAATTCGATGCAGTTGAGTTCCTAGAGCTTGTCAGAGGGAAAACTCTGGCCTTTGTTGGGGACTCGGTTGGAAGAAACCAAATGCAATCATTAGTCTGCATGTTAGCTAGAGTAAGCTCTCAATAACCAACTCATAATACCATTATAATATTGATCATTTGCATGAATTCCTAGCCAGTTTATAGCAGTCAAAAATACATCAACATATATATATATATATATATATATTGTAACCAACAAAAAAAATCCATCAACATATATACATGCATACATATGTATGGATACTGTATATGTATGTATGTATAATATATATAGAGAAATTGTAAATTATGAATAAAAAGACAAATAGATATAGAAGTAGTAAATTTTAGTATAAACGCAAGTGGAGATTCTCTGATAAGTAGTAATCTTGTTATTTAGCGTTTTGTCAAGATGAGAAAAAGTATCAAGCCAATAAACTTGATGGTCGGTCCACTGCAAAGTGAAGCTTATATATATATATATATATATATATATATATATATATATATATATATATAAACACGAGAAAAAACAAGAAAAATAATTTTGAGTGGTTCTCTATAAATATATATCTGCAATTATCAGTTAAAGCCAAACAGATATTTGGTGGTGCTATTAATTACTGGCTTCTTCAATTCTTTTTATTAATGTGGTTATGTAAAAAAAAGTTTCCGCTTTAGTTTCAGCATAATATATATAGATGCTGGTGAAACAGGAGGTAATGACATGGTTTATATATTTTCTCACACTGGTTTTCGGCCGGGGGGTGGGGGTGCTGGAATATCTATCTATCTATCCTTCCTTCCTAGCAAGACACTTGAAAAGTAATTAAGCAAATTAACAAGGATCAAAGAGCATTTTAGAACTATATACCGCTCGCTTAATTAGGTTTACCAATATCTGGAGTTAATTATATGCATAAGATTGTATAGAGTTAAAAAACATTTGTTCACACACACTCACACACATATATATCGGGCCAGAATGATTTGCTATTTTTGGATAATGAAAAAGAAAGGTGTGGTTGGTGTTGTAGCCATTAATATTTAATATTAATCAAGTTGGTAACAACTGGAAAAAATCTGAGCCATTTAACTTTGAAAGTTGTGGTGCCTAAAACTAAAAGCAAATCTGGCTGATAAAAAGCTTTTTTATTTTTCTTTTACATTTTTTTTTTATTTTAAATACTGGTTAATAATAAGGCCTAATCAGATACACCTTATTTTCAGGTTGCCTCTCCTGTTGATGTTTCCAATTTTGATGATACAAGATTCAGGCGTTGGCTCTACCCAACCCACAATTTTACATTAGTAGCACTCTGGTCCCCTTTGTTGATTAAAACCACGGATCCCAACCCCAATAATTTTTCCCGCACCAGCCTAATGCATCTCTACTTAGACGAGGCCGATGAGGCCTGGACAGCTCATATTGAGAGCGTTGATATTGCAATATTCTCAGCCGGTCAATGGTTTTTCCGACCTTTCATGTACTATGAAAATGGTACACTTGTTGGGTGTCACTTTTGCAACAAAGAGAACATCACAGAGCTCTCCACCTTCTATGCCTACATGATGGCCTATCGTACTACCTTTAAGACCCTTCTAGCCCTTCAAAATTATACGGGGGTCACATATCTACGAACTTTCTCACCGGACCACTTTGAGAATGGAGATTGGGATAAAGGAGGGAATTGCTTAAGAACAAGGCCCTTTACAAGGCAAGAAATGATGGAAGATTGGTTTAAGTTGAAGATGTATTCTACTCAAGTAGAAGAGTATAGGGCAGCAGAAAAGGAAGGAGAAAAAAGGGGATTGAAGTTTAGGTTGCTAGATACTACTGAAGCAATGAGGATGAGACCAGATGGACATCCAAGCCAATATGGGCACTGGCCTAATGAGAATAAGACCATACCTGACTGTGTCCATTGGTGCATGCCAGGCCCTGTTGACACATGGAATGAATTTCTGCTTCAGATGTTGAAGGTGGAAGGAGAAGGATCTATTGATAAGGAATTTTAGAGGAATGTTTTAGTTTAGATCGTACAGATTTTGCACAACTATATCCGCAAACACTATGGTTAAATTATGAAGTACTATGTAACTACAATATTCCAAATCTGTACCTATTACAAAAACTTTTTGGGCCCGGGTTCTCGGTAAAGTTCTGACTCTTCAAACTTGCCCATATACTTGTAAAATATATGGAAAATTCAATGAACAAAATGAAATATATATACTTGCATAAATATGACTCTTATCTACTTGCTGGAATACTTAAAACTTGTTGGTTTTGGTAATGTACAACTGTTCTTTTCAATGTTCCTTTCGCAGCGATAACATGGACTCCTATCTTCCTGTAATAATCGAAAAAATGGTATGCAATTAATTACAAATGTCAAAACAAATTTACCAGTTTTCTAAGAATTCCCTAACTTCATAAGCATTTCATAAAGCAACAAGCTTGGAGAAATCACATACGATATCAAACTACACTGATTGTGAACCTACCATCGAAGCAGATAAAATGAACATCAACAAACGGAAAGAAGTATGGTATATAGACAGAAAGCAAACCAGACCACCCAGACAGATTTGAAAAATATATGATTAAATTACAAAAAATAGAATATTTTTTGTGCAGACTCTAGAAAAGTATATAATGGAAGATGTATCTGCTTCAGAATGGAACCGGACTATCCAGAATTCGAAAAATATAATGGGATTATTCTGTTACCTTCGAGCAAAAAAGGAAAAAAAAAAAAAAAAAAAAAAAAAAGATGCATCGAGGACTATCTTCAGAATGAAATCTTGAGAAATACCAAGATGTTCAGAGCCAAAATGTAGAGCACAAAAGCCGACCTGAGCAACATTTGCCTTTGCAGGGTCTCAGTACGGCCAATAATGTGAGTAGGCTTGTAACGAGGATCAACAATGTAATCAGAAGAAAGATATCCTTTATCAGAGTTGCTTCTTCCAAACCTATTCCTGGCAGCATTCAACTCTGCTGTGCTGGTTTCAATCTTCCTCCATAATCCGTTTAATCTTTCTAGGTCCATCTCCTTTAGATGGATTTCACCCACCAGGCCTTCTGCTTGAGCCTAAAACCAAATTAAAGAAGATAAGAAGCTTTTCTACTGATTACTCCAATGGATATAAAAATGAATATGCTTAAAATGCCAAGTCAGAGAGCATGGAAATTAACCTGCTTTGAAGCTAGTTGTTCCATTAGGCTGTGAAGCTGCTTATCCAATATTTTCTCCCGCTGGGCTGCAAGGGAATGTAAACATAGTTGAAGGATAGTGGAATAATTTGTATATATATTTATATAAATGAGTTCATGAACAATGGACTGTTCAACGCAAATTCTCAGTAGTGTAGGTTGAAGATGCAACATACCTGGAGAAGGTTGCTTAAGCATATTATCTTGAAGTTGTGACCATTTTCTCTCTAGGCCCTCAACGATCTCTTCCATTGAAGCCTAATAATATACAGCAGTTAAAATATGGGAAAGCAACAAAGAAGAAATGTAATAGAAAAATAATGACAATGATAAGGAAATATGCAAATTAATAAAATTATACAACTAACCATTTCCTTTTTCTTGTTCGCTAATTTCTCTTGCAGTCCAGAAAGTAAAGCTTCAGCATTAAATTGATCCTCAACTCTCGTGTTGGATTCACATAACACTTCGCTCGAGTTCCCAGATTGGCTGCCATCCATTGCTTGTGCATTTTCCAACTCAGTTCTCAGTTTTTTTTCAGTCAAGTCCATTTCCTGCAAGGTAATATTGATTTACAGAAGATTGATTTCAAACAACATTCATACAAAAAATTGAACAGCTGCCACCATCATAAATAGAATGACATGCAAAACGAATACAAAAAAGACATCGTAACAAATGTAATAACTTGGGATCTCTAGTTCTAATTGTATAAATATTTCTGTCGTCCCATTTTGCTTTTATGAGTAAAACAACAATACCAAAGTACGATGCAATAAAAATATAGGAGTCTACAACTATCTTCTCATTTCAATCTTTGTTAAGCTATCATCGTCGAATATCAATTTGATCTATTATAACGTAACCATCAACACTACATTCTCTATATTCTAACTTCAAATATTTGCTATTGGAAACAATTAAGAGTTTCTAAGAAACTCAGACATTAAAGGTTTTAAGAGAAAAAATGAGGAAAAATCGCTCCCATGTTCTGCTGAAACAGTCCTACATTCTGTTTCGGGACGTTCCACGTAAAGAATCTAAAATCAAAATTGAGCTTATAAATTTAATGAGTTTCCAAATTTATCCTTTTTACAATACACTTAGAATTAGCTAAACTATTCTAGTCCTAAAACCTTAGGGTATTTGTGGAATTTTATTTAATAATTCCTAAAAAGTGTGAGTTTCAAGCGTGGAACAGTTGGAGTAATAAATAAAATTGTATGTCTTTCTCCAATCACTGCAAAAATACTGCTAACAGTTTTAACATGAAATGGCATCTTGCTCACATGACCGGATTTGGTATGCATTTCCCATTCCCAGATCGTTAAGAATTTTCCACTACCGTTACCGTTCCCACCCCATTCTCACAATGGGGTGATAACCGTTTCCACCCCATTTTCACAATGGGGTGATAACCGAAATCCCATTTCCACCCCACATTGATATATCCATTCCCACTCCCCAACCTCCCTCCCTCCCACACCCCAACCCACCACTTGACCATTTTCCCTTGCACTTGAAAAAGTTACAACAAGTGTCATTAGAGTGAAGTACCAACGATACTAATTGTTCTAACCTATAAACTAACTAGTTTTATGTTATCTCTTAATTATTATTCTAAACCAAACCAAGCTAGCAGTAGTCTAAATAACATAATTAATAATAGGGGCATCGTAAATATTTATATATTAATAATGGGGATAACTTAATAATACTCCCTCCGTCCCTAAATTATTGTCTTCCTTTCCTTTTTTGTCAGTCCCAAAAAAATTGTCTTATTTGTAACTTTCCTTTTTAGGAAAGTATTTTTACCATTTTGCCCTTACAATTTCTACTCTTTAATTTATGAGACACACAATGGGACCCACCCCTAAGCTATTACACCTATTTCAAATTTCAAAATTATTGGAGGGAAATCTAGTAATCATGATTCCAAATTTCAAAAAGTAATTTTTTCTTAGGGCAAAAATGGAAAATCACACAAATACCAATATTAATAATCGAGTCAAATGTGTTTTTCTTAATCGGTGTGCCGGTTCAACACAGACAATAATTTAGGGACGAAGGGAGTATAATTTATTAAACGGGGTAGGGTATGGCTTTCCCATTTCCGTCCCGTCGGGGTATAGAAACATTTCTGCCATCCAGCCCATTCCCAATATCTAATTCCAATTCACAAGGGGTGGGGTGGGGTGGGGCGGGTTCCCAATTTACACTGTACCATTGACATGTGGTTCATGACAAAAAAAGGTCTAAACTATCAAAATTTGTAAGCAACACAATATCGAATCAAGGGAAAACAATCTTTTCCATGATATACAAAGATGATGACAAGTACATTTGGACAAGGTAATGAATATTTCAAACAAATTGCAGCTAATAACAATTGCATGTAGAAAAGATGTAAGGAAATCTAAGCTCTGACCTCTAACTTAATCCGAAGTTGATCAGCTTCCTGTAACTTCTCTTGTAATTTTTTCTCACAATCTGATATAGCCTTTTCATATGCAATATTTTCTTCTTGCAACGTTATTTCTCTCAGTTGTGCCTGCCATAATGTGGAATGCCCCAACGTCAGATTTGGATCGGATCTTGTTCAATAACCCAAATGTATCTAAAAGCCAATTCACATATAACATCACAACTAACAGATGTCATTCCACAAATAGGGAACACTTGAATAAGCACCAACTATCATGAACACTGTGTTTCATGGAGTCTTATACTGACAAGGTGAAGCTTCAGAAATGGATCAAACCCATTTCCCAATAGACTATAACCATTTGGAACATTTAAGCATATGATAATTATAATTGGACAAAAGGAGAATAAGCATTGAATCAAACAAATACATTCATATACTTGCAGACATACATGTGAGATCAATGAAAATTAGTTAGCACACTAGATATTCACCAAAAAGAACAAGACTCGGATTAAAAGACAACCTAGAGAAGAAAATCAAGTTTTAAGCATGTGGGCTACGTATATTATACGAGAGGTTACAAATCACAAAAAAACTCAAGACCATTATGATATGGGTCAGATATAACATGTGAAGCAGTCTGTTGTTAGAGAGAGGGCTGTGCACTCTCCATATCTTGAAAGAAGCAACGTGCTGTCTCTCTCTTATTCATCAGGAGCACATCCCTGTACAATTGAATGACACGTGCCACGGCCTGGTGGGCCACGAGATGTAACAACTTAAACACAAGTGTACAGCATCACCAGACGTCTAGGTTAGTACCGACGTTTCCATAATATGCTTGCATTTGAGCTAACTCTATGTCGTCAAGCCACTTCACTAATACCTCAAGCTAGTGTTCGAAAAATCGTTCTAGGCGCTAGGCCCCCCTCCCCAAATGTCGCGACTAGGCTCTAGGCATCCCCCAAACGATGCGACTAGGCTCTAGGCGCCCCCCAAACGCAGCGACTAAGGCCAAATTTGACAAAAAATTGCCACCATGAAAAATTGCCGCTTAGTCAGCCTAGGCGCCGCCTAACGCCCAGCCGATTTGAGCGATGTCGTACGCGTTTTGTCGAGGAGGGACCCAGTATGAGGAACCTAGGAGGAAGGGGAGTCAATCAGGGGCAGAGCGACGCACGACGATGCGATGAATGACGTCCTCAATCTTCTGGACAGCTAGGGCTTAGATAAGTTCGGCGTCGGAGGAGGGGGAGTCAACGTGACTGAGATCCCTAGCTTGGAAATAGTCGAAATGGCTGGATTGATTACGGTGGAAAAGGAGGCGATATGCCGATGAAGAGGTGAAAGAGAGAGTGAGAGTGAGAGAAATTAAGAGAGAGCGAGAGTGAGAGCGAGAGAGAAAGAGAGAGCGAGAGCGAGAGATTGTCGTTGGCGTCGAAATCCCGTCATCTATCTCATAGTGAGAGAGAGAGAGAGAAGCGTCTGTGAAAACTTTGTGAATTGTGAGAGAGAGACAGGCGGTCAGCTTTTAGTTTTAGGGTTTTAATTCACTTTTCAAAATGACAACCTCCCCGCTTAAGTTATTAAAGTATTCCCTTTTTCCCTCCACTTTGAAATGATAGAGAATTCAATTTTAATTTTTAATTTTAACTTTTAATCTTGTAATGTAATCATTACTTTTAATTTATTTGGTCATATTTAGCTATTTACTATTGTTGTAACAGGTTTGGTATGGACCTAATGTGTAATTATGTCTCAATTTCTAGGCCCCGCCTAGACTCTGACTAGACCCCAACTAGGCCCCTAGGCGCTAGGCCCTACTCTAGCGGCTAGCGCCCGCCTAGCGATTTTTAGAACACTGCCTCAAGCTCTAGCCACCAACTCAAGATCCCTACGATCATAATGGCTTCCACCCAGTCCATAGTTATGAAAGGCGAGCGCCTGGCTCGCCTGAGGCGAGAGGCGAGGCGAGGCGAGGGTTCATCGCCTGGGATCCTTCAGGCGAGGCGACGAGCTAGAGGCGACCTAAGGCGTTCGCCTTTCTCGCTTTTTGAAGAGGCGAGAGGCGAGAAAAGGCGAAGAAAGGCGAGCATCGTAAAAAGGTAAAAAAAATTTTGAAACGACGTAGTTTATAGGTTTTATAAAATGTTAAAAAAAGGTTAAAAAACAAAAAAAACCACTAACATACCAGATCGACATCGATCGATTCCAAAAACAAAACCCTAACCATACCTTCGACAGCCTTCGATTCGACTTCAGTGACTCAGTCTCTCTCTCTCGTCTACGTCTCTCTCTCTCGTCTTCGTCGTCTCCGTCTCCGTCTCTCTCTCTCGCCTGCGTCTCTCTCTCGCTCGTGCGTGGTCGTCTCTCTCGCAACTCTCGGTGCGGCTCGGCGACCCGCAATGAGCAAGAACTTTTTGTTTTTATTTTTTTCTTTGTTTCTTTCTTTTCCTTAATGTAAACCGAGTACACAACTTTTTTTCTTCTTCTTTTTTTCTCTTCTTTTTTAAAATTTTCTACTTTTTGTCTTTTTAATGTAAACGTAAAGAAAAAAAAATTCTCGACATAATTTTCTATTTTTCTGTTTAAAATTAATATTTTTTCTTCTTTTTATTTTAGAATTAAGTTTTTAAATTTTCTACTTTTTTTTCTTTTTTAATGTAAACTGTAAAGAATTAATTTTTTTTTTCTCAAAACTGTAATTTTCTATTTATTCTGTTTAAAATTAATATTTTTTTCTTCCCTTTTTTTTAATTGTTATTTGACTTATTTCAGTGTTTGACTGTTTGTAAATTATCTTTTTTCTTTTGTCTTTTTTCCTTTTAACTAGAAATGTCAGTCCCAAGTTCTTCGAGTAATCGAAAAGATCCGGCATGGAAGTACGTGACATTGGAAGATAAAAATAACACCAATAATACTACATGTATATTTTGTCATCAGCGATACACCGGAGGGATTTGTAGGGCCAAACAACATATTGTTGGAGGATTTACTGCAGTTAAGGGTTGTGATCGAGTACCCGTAGAGGTGAAGGAGGAGATTAAGAATTACATGGGCATGAAAAAGAGAACTAAGGAGCAAATGATTCTTGAGAAACAACAACGAGCTGAAAATGATAATTATAGAAGTTATGGTGATGACGATGTAAATGTAATTGGGGATGAAAATCAGGAAAGTCAAGAGGTTGATTCGGTAAGGAGGGTAAAGCCAAACAGAAAGGGGCCAATGGATATATTTGTCAATCGCAGTGGGAAACCAACTGCAAAAAATATCAAACAACAAAAAAATCAAAATGAGGAGGCCTTGAAAGAGTTGAGGAATCGAGCATGTTCGTCTATTGCTAGATGGATGTATGATGCTGGGATCGCTTTCAATGCCGTGAATTATGCTAGTTTTCAAGAGATGATTGATAATATCGGAAGACATGGCCCGGGGATGAAAGCTCCAAGTTTCCATGAAGTGAGAGTTCCTTTACTCAAGAAGGAGGTGGATGAGGTTAACAAAGTCATGGAAGACCACAAAAATGAATGGAGTAAATATGGTTGTTCCATTATGTCGGATGGGTGGAAAGACAAGAGAGAACGAACATTGGTGAATTTTCTTGTCAATTGTCCCAAAGGAAGTATGTTTGTGGAATCGGTTGATGCTTCCGATTATAGCAAGACCGGGACAAGATCTTTGAACTACTTAGTGATTTTGTGGAGAAAGTTGGACCCGAGAATGTGGTTCAAGTTATTACGGATAATGCTTCGAATATGAAATTGGCGGGTAAGAATTACTTTCCGTTTTACTTCATATAAGAATATTGATAGCATTATATATTTTTTCCTTCTTACTCTTATTGAACTGGTTATTATTTCCTTTCTTTTTTCTCTTGATCTCTCCATAGGCTCGTTGTTGGAGACGAAGTATCCACATCTATATTGGACACCATGTGTCTTTCGCTTGGACTTGATATTGGAAGATTTATTTGAAATACCAAGTATCAAGTCAATCTTTAAAAAGCAATGAAGTTAAATAGCTACATCTATAGTCGCCTGGTCTAGTGAATATGATGAGAAAATTCACTAACTTGGAGTTGGTTAGACCTGCAAAACTGTTTTGCCACGGCTTTCCTTACTCTTTCAAGGATCAATGTAGTAAAGAAAGGCTTGAGGGCAATGTTCAACTCAGATGTGTGGAGAAATAGTAAATGGGAAAAAGAGCAAAAAGGTAGACAAGCAGCGAGGATTGTTATGGATTTTAGATTTTGGAAGGGAACAATTGATGCTCTTAAGGTTGCCGGTCCTCTTGTCAAGGTTCTTCGACTTGTTGATGGTGAGAAAAAGCCTGCAATGGGATATATATATGAGGCTATGGATAGAGCAAAGGAGGCGATTGCAAAAAATTTTGATAACAATGAGGAGAAATACATAGATTATTTTCGGATCATAGATCGGAGGTGGGAGGATCAGCTTCACCGCCTTTACATGCTGCAGTTACTACTTGAATCCCGCATTTTTCTACAAAAATCCAAGCATCGAGAATGACAAGGAGGTTAACGATGGGCTCCTCGAATGTATTGAGAGATTAGTTCCGACACATGACATACAAGATAAGATTAGCGAGGAGTTGACTTCTTATAAGAATGCGGATGGCCTATTTGGAAAGATGATGGCTATAAGGCAACGAGATACAAGGTCACCAGGTACATAAGTACTTTCACATTATTTAATGTGAAATTTTGAACTCATTGTACTATTTTACTAATGAGAATAAATTCTTTCAATAGCTGAGTGGTGGAGGAGTTATGGTGGAGGGACTCCAAATTTACGAAATTTGCCATCAAGATTCTTAGCCTAACTTGTAGCGCATCCGGATGCGAGAGAAATTGAGTTTTTGAGCACGTAAGTACTAAATACTAATTACTTACGTATAAAATTTTGTTTAGTTACTTAACAAAAAGATGTAGAAACAATTACTATGCTTGTGCTTATTCTCAATAAATGGTGCATTACATTTGACAGGTTCATAGCAAGAAAAGGAATAGATTGGCTCAAGTTAGATTAAATGATTTGGTTTTCGTGAAGTATAATAGAGCCTTGAGACGAAGATACGATCTTCGAGATACAATTGATCCAATTTCCTTGGATGAAATCGATGATGACAATGAGTGGTTAGTCGATGAAAATGATGAAGTGACTCAAGATAGTGCTAGTGAGGACATGTTTGATGATGGTCTCTCTTGGCAGCAAATTAGTAGAGTTTGTGGAGCTGAGGATCCTATCTATTCAACAAGGAAAAGATTGTTTTCTTCAGACCAAAGAAGTCATTCAAGTGATCTACACGGAGGTGCTAGTAGTTCAAGGCAAAGGACGAGGACCACGATGCTTGGATCGCGGATTGGCGCTTCAAGTACTTCTAGTACACGTACCATTCATCTTGTAGATGAAGATGATGAAAGTGATCAAGAGGAGGAAGAAGAAGCTGATCCGGTTAATTCCGTGAATGAAGATGATGAAGATGATGATGATGGGGGCCTTGGATTCGGGGGTCGAGATGTTGAGGCTTTTTAGCTTCTTAGTTCTCTTTTGATTTCCATGACTTTAGATCTCTGTTGATTTCCATGACTTTAGTTCCTTTTGATTTTCATGACTTTAGTCTCTTTTGAGTTCCATGACTATAGTTGTTTTCTTTTGAGTTCCATGACTTTAATTCTCTTTTGAGTTCCTTGACTTTAGTTTTCTTTTGAGATCCATGACTTTAGTTTCACTTGCTTTGATAACTATTTATTTCTTTGTTTGAAGCTTTAATCAAGTTTATCAATTGCATTGAAATTTTAACTATGAATGATGAAATTGTGTTATTGATAGTATGTTTAGAACATAATTTCATGTATTTTGCTCACTTGTAACATGTTTTGTTGAGATTAGTTAAGTTATATTTTTTTATATTTATTTTATATATTTTTTATGCATTTTTCCTTAATGTTCGCCTTTTGCTCGCCCGCCTCTCGCCTCGCCTCTCGCCCGGAAAATGCACCTCTCGCCCGCCTCTCGCCTTTCGCCTTTGATAACTATGACCCAGTCCTTTTGCCACATTTCAATTTCCAATACTTTTACCGTGTACAATATCAATGATCTCCAACGTCCAAGGGGGTAGTCCAAGTTCCCTAGGTTGAGTATGCACCCATACACAGCTCCAAGTTTCCCATCTATGGGAAAACCATCATTCAACATTTAAACCCCAATCTAAGCTGCATAGTTTAACAAAATTCATCACTCCAATTCACAGCCTCCCCAAACCCTGTAGCAATGTAGAGAAGGCACAATGGCTCAGACTACGAGTCACACCCATACAGGTTTCCACATGCTCTATGCAGACCTGCCATGTGGGGGTTCTAGAGCTTGGATCCTGAGAGAACACTTAGCTTGGTCTAAGTTGCCAGCGTGGCATGGTCCAGCTGGCACGTGGGCTGACACCTATGCACAAAGGCGGCCCTTTTTTATCTATGGCACAAAAAGGAAGCAACACATTGTAGCACATATGATAGCAAAATCAAAATCCATTCACCTAGTTGAACTGCTCAAATGTATGGTTGCTCGTAGCTCCTTGATACATAACCTTACTTCAATGTAACAACAACACCAACAATCTCTAGAACTAACTAGTGCTATAATGTTTTGGAACTATTAGAATATCACTAGACATCGGATTGGTTACTAAGAACTAGTACCTAGGCTAAGGATAATGAAGAATTTCCTACTTGGCACGTGACACATATTTGGTATCTTCACTGTTATTGTAAGTTGAACCCTAGATAATGATACTACTACTATAATGAAACTAAAAAAAAAAAAAAAAAACGAAAATTGCAATCAGGTACAACACAATGGAAAGATAACCAACAACATTCATAGACCAGCACTAAAAGTGAAAACAAATTAGAAGCTAAATTGGGCAGTATTCAAAAAAGAAGAAAAACCTGTTCTTTGGTGGCAGAGTGAGCGTTCAATTGGAGAGTTAAGGCGGCGTTGGAGGCGAGGGAGTGAGCGTGGAGGTGAGGGAGGCGTTGGGAGATATCGGGTGGAGGGAGTCTAAGCCGTAGATCTTGGATAGAACGGCTCAAAGAAGCTGATTTCTGATCCAACTCTCTGGCGTACTGCTGTTGTTCGGGAGTGAAGATCAATGGAATTGAATCGTTGGAGTCGTCGTCCTCGTTATTTTGACCTCCTCCTACCACATCGGCTGCCCACGCTAGCAATCCCGCCATTTATCTACCCCTGTCTTTCTACGTTGATCCTGAATTTGGCAATTTTCGGCGCTGATTCAGTTCGCCAATTTGGTGGAAGGCATTGACATGGTAACGGTCAGAATGCGGTTTTCAGGAGTGGCAATATATACACGAGTGATGTAATCGCTTATCGCCCCCATTCCATCTAAATATATTAAAGGCTTAAATCGCAATTTGATCACTCTACTTGGACAAAAAATTCATTAAGCTCATTTTACAATTTTTTTTCTCAATTTCATCACTATACTTGTCATGTTGAGTTAATAAGCTCACCACACTTGACTTCCGTTAATTTTGTTGGATGGAGGGCTGCAAAAAGACCAAAATGCCCTTTACCTTATAATATTTTGATGGCTTAAATCGCTATTTAGTCACCCTACTTTGACAGAAAATGCATTAAGATTAATAGTATAAAATTTTGTATATAAAATATTTAAAATAATCAAATCAATTAAATAAATTATTTCAAATATAATAAAATAACATAATTTCATACTAATTCTTAAAAATATTAAACAAAAATTAGGTTAACTTATCAGAATTCTTAATCAAAATTAATAAAAGATTATGTTGGTCTTTTCTAAAGTAATAAATTCTTTAGCTTGACTTTTATATATATATATAAAACTAATTATATTAAACAAATGCATTAAATTATTATGAGATAGTTATTATTGTAGAATAAAGTAAGCTTAAAATATTATGATAAATTATTCATAAGTAATTATCGATATTTATATAAGGGTTAATGACACTACTAAAAAAAATCTGTTAAGTCAATCATGTAATACATGTCATTTTTCAAGTGTATTATGGAAAACTCCTAAGAAATTTAATTATAACAAATTTTTATCTTAATCTAATTAAAAGTGTTAGTCATTTATCTCAATGTAGTTATAATATTAAATATTAATGTTAATTTAATTAGGATTAGTAATAGATTAAATATTAATGTTTTAGTAATGACATTTTCTGGTTTTTAGGATAATTAAATATTAATTTTTTTCCCTAGTTGCTCAATTTTTGGGTTTTTGTTTGTTCTTGATTGCAACGAATTTTAATATTTTAGTAATGACATTTTGGGGTTTTTAGAAAAGTTTTAAACTTTTTATTCAAAAATCAGGATGGAGTGATGAACTTGATATTTATGTCTAAGTGCAGTGATTAAATTGATAGTTATTAGTAAGGGTATTTTTGGGATTTAAAAAGAATAGTGAGTTTTTCATTCAAAAATTTTGATGGAGTGATTAACGTGGGATTTATGCCAAGTATAGTGATGAAATTGAAAAAAAAAAATTGTAGGGTGAGCTTAATGAATTTTCTGTCAAAGTAGGATGACCGAATTACGATTTAAGCATATACTAAATACACCCATTTTTTCCATACACCGGCTCTTTAAATTTTAGGGCTAATTGCTCAAATCATCCCTGTTTTATATCACTTTTTACGTTTTGGTCCTGATACTAAATTTTGAAAAAAAAACAAGTCTTTGGACCGTAAATTTTGATGCAATTCGTCATTCCGTCTATGGGTAAAATTATCTATACATTTTTGTTCTTTTGAATATATAAAAATACCTATAATATTTGGTGTTTTAAAACTTAATACGAGGATATTAATGTAATTAGTTAAGTTATAAAAAAAATTAATCTTGAATTCTTCTTTTGTGAGAGAGAGAAAGAGAAAGAGATGAAATCTTTATCTTCTCCATTCCTTTCATCGTCTCCAACTCCGATGTTCCCTCCCCCAAGCCTTAGCATATAGGTTCAGCACAGCTTGGCGCATACATCCAGCTATCAAATCTTTCTTTCATCTTTCCTTTGCAAGAGCTCTAAAATGGAGATTTATGGAAATCCCTCTTTCTCATTTCAATCTGCCATTAAACAGTCAGCTTTCTTGCCGCCGGCAACCAATTTCAGAACCACCTCCAAATTCACCACCACCAAATCCTCCAGTAAACCCAGTTCAACGATCCAGTAAACCCAACTCAACACCAACCAAAACACCCCAAGTCTACCGTCAAACCCACCACCTCCTCCACCTACACCCCTACCAATTCGAGAACCACCTCCAAACTCACCACCACCTCCCCCTCCAAAGCAAGACTTGATACCCAATCCCCCAACATCACCTCCACCAAACCCTCCTTTGCAACCGCCTTCAAGTCTAGGACCCCCACAAAACCAGCTCCACCACCAGCACCAGCCCCTCCACCTAATCCACCAACCCTGCCACATCAAAACTCATCCCATTTGAAACCACGTACCCAAAATCAAGATCTCTAATGCAATTATTTTATATCATAAGGTTATAGATAGAAAGTTACATGTGAAGAGCATTACAGATTTTTTATTTTCAATCTACTAAACTCTAGAATCAACAACACTAGGAATTAATTTTGAGTTTTATTGATGTGTGTGTGTGTGTGTGTGTGTGTGAGAGAGAGAGAGAGAGAGAGAGAGAGAGAGAGAGAGAGAGAGAGATATGCGTGTGAGATGGCTAACTGGGTATGAAAATTTGGAAAATTAAAGATTGAGATGAAGGAAAAAGAATAGGTTAATGGGTTTTATTTCTCCAGTCACGGTGGGTGGACACAGAGAGAGATAGAGAGAGTGTGGGTTGGGTAGACAACAAAGGGAAGTCACGACGGGTTAGAAGAAGAAGAAGAAGACAAATATTTTCAAAATTGGTCCCTATACTTTTTTAAAAAAATGATTGTTTTACCCGAGCCTGAAATCACGTGAGATGCACGTGTCAATACTTAACGATTAAAAACTAACAGATAGACTAATGGTGTTTGACAGACCAGGGACCAAATCCGAGCTCTAAGGACCAAAATGTAAAAAATGGTATAACACAGGGGCGATTTGAGCAATTTGCCCTAAATTTAATATCTCTCTAAAAACCAAATACACCTTTTCAATCTCTTATTTTACCCCTCCTACTACACATCCATTCCCTCTCCTTCCTTTTCCCTCCCTCTCGAGTCCAAGCCCGTAGCCCATTAGTCGTTTCTGACCACCTCCCACCTCCGCCCATCAACCTCATCAACTAAATCTAGTTTGCGGCAGGATTGATGGATTGGCTTTTATTTTCTTACTGACATAAAAGGTTCCTTCGAAAGCTTCATCCCGCCCATCCGGCATAGGCTCAATCTAGTCAAAATAAAGAACTGAAAAAATCACATAAGAGATATCCAATAGTCTTTCACCTTCATTTTCTGATTCAATTAGCTAGTAATCGGAGGGAGAAGATGTTTTTCCTCTCGCTTAAGCTTAAGTAGACCTGAACCATACGCGAAGGCATCACTCACACCACCTCCGACAGCCTCTCCTTCTCTCTCTCTCTATCTTTTTCTTCAACATTATTGTTTTTGGATCTATATTTTAGAGCATTCTCCTCTGCTACAACCCCTTCTTTTTCAAAACCATTTTTCATTCCAATTTAGTGTTGTTTAGCTCTAGTTGGCCGAACATCACTGGCATATTTGGTTAGGGCTTACCAAACATTTTTGTGATGTTACGTCAATTGTGGCCAAACAATATCAACCCAAAAGTCTACACTTGAGATAATGAGGGAAGTCAAGGCCCGTGCTTGCCCGCCTTCTTTTTCTCCTAAGTCATTTTAAGGGTAAGAACATCTTTTTAAATGATTTTTAAATAATGACATTTTTTTTAATAAAAATTGGTATATTTAGAGAAAAATAAGGTGTTAATAGTACTCCTGTATATATACCGAGAAGAATGAAAAGTGGTAGACCAGAAGTCAAAATAGAAGGTTTCATTTGAATAAGAAAATATTACAAGGGTCGCAGTGTCACTGATGATACAAATAAGCTTTTGTACGTGATGATTTTGTCTCGATCCATTTAGTTGTGGGGGGTAGAGCCGGCAAAATTAGCCCAGCCCAATGGGCCGGCCTAGTCAGCCCGATGTTTGCATGGGCTAAAGTTTAATTTTTGGAGGCCCAAAAAAATGCGGGCCTTTTTGGCCCGGTCCATTAGGCCCGACGGTTCAATTGGGCTTGCATCAAAAAAGTCCGGGGCTTTTGGGCTAGGCCCGGCCCGTACTATTTTATTATTATTTATTTATTTTCACTCAAAAAATAATTCTAACTTCTTAAATAATTAAATAAATAATTAAAGATCATTCTATTTTAAAGCTAACTAGAATGATTCAGTTAGCTTTATTCTTTGATATTATAATTTATACATGTTGTAATGCAATCTCAAACATTGAAGCAACATGTTCCAATTTAATTATTGCTTTATTGTTTAATTATTGGTTAAACTGACCAATAAAGTTAACTTCTTAAATAATTAAAGCTCTGGACCATTATAGTATCATATTTATTTTCATTTTAATTAATATTTGATATGGTGATAGCATTATTTTACCTTTAGTAGTTAGCAGTTAGGACAAACAATAAATCATAGTATTGCTTTTGTTTAGTAACTAACTTAGAATTTAATTTGGCAATTGGCATCACCATTGTTCCTTTTAGTTTATTTATTTTTCCAACAAGGGCTTTTTGGCCCGATGGGCTTTAATGGGTTGGGTTGGGCTTTACTTTTCTTCGGCCCTAGTAAAATTGGGACCGGCCCAGCCCTGCCCGATATTAAGTGTTGGCCCGTTGGGCTTGCACTGGGCCGGCCCAGCCCAGTCCATTGCCAGCTCTAGTAGGGGGTATTGCATTTCTGAGGCCCGTCGAAGTGTAGAATACTTGGGCCCAGTCAGCTTTCTACTAGATATGCCATCCACGTAGCATCACCAATGAAAATGTGAATGTGAAAAAATTGGGTGTTACCTAGGATTTATACATTTTTTAAAAAAAAAAAAACTCTTCAATACAATTGTAGAATATGATGTGTCAACTAAATAGTTTCCTATTGGTTATTAGATAATTAATTTTTCAACTTCTAATGCACATTGTGAAGTTAAAAAATTAATTTAGTTGACACATCATATTCACATTCCTTCTCCACAATTGCATTGAAGAGTTTTTTTTTTTTTGAAAAATGTGTAAGCCTTAGATGGCACCCAATTTTTCCACATTTACATTTGCATTGGTGATGCTCTAAAGTGAGTAGTAGTAGTATATACGGAAAATTGTGAGCCAGTACCTTTGTGAAATATTTATTCGCTTAATTTTATTATATTTATTTTTATTCGCTAAAGTCTCTTTAAGTGATAAATTAATTATTTATTCCAAAACTGCGCCTATATCAACATATTACGCTGTTTAAGTGTATTTTGTGCATCGTCATATCACATATGTGTAAAATGTGCATCGTCAATATTTTTTGTGTTAAAAAATATGCATTGTTTGTCACGCCAAGTATAAAGTGTACATCGTCAATGTAATTTGTGATTTTTTGTGTTAAGTAATGTGCATCGTCAAGTATAATGTTGTGCATTGTCAAGTATAAACAGTATTGTTTTCCAGTATAATTCTGTGTAAGAAATGTGTATCGTCAAATATAATGTTGTGCATCGTCAAGTATAAACAGTACTGTTTTCTAGTATAATTTTGTGTAAGAAATATGCATCGTCAATTATAATTTTGTGCATCGTTAATTATAACAGTATTATTTTCATTATAATTTGGTGCATCGTGAAGAGGGTTATTTTTGTGCATCATCAAGAATAATTTTGTGCATATAAAATGTGAATCGCGTGCATTTGTTGAACTGTTTTACAAATTGGATTGTAAGTTTAATGTTAAAAAAAAAAGATAATGCTCAATGTAATCAACACACATCCATAAAATTGCATATGAAATTAATTATCAATTAGTACTAAAACACCAGAAAATGTATTCAAATATTTACATGTATTCAAATAATATTAGAAAGTATTACACCACAAATGTATCTAAAAAGTTTCATAGGTGCTAATTCACACCCCCCCCCTTTTATACTAAATCACACCCCCTTTTGGTAAAATTACTATTATGCCCTTAATGATTAGAAAAGTTTATATTTATAATTTTAACCTTTATGTTTCATTAATTATTATAAATCACCCCTTATGTATTTTATAAATAAAATTATAATTTATTACTATTAAATAAACAAATATATTAAATTAAAAACTTAAATTAAAGAATATGAAATTATATATTAATAATTTATAAACTAAAATTAAATTATGTAAAATTATATATTAAACTAAAATTATATATTAATTTGTGCAAATTTTAGTTTATAAATATATTACTAATTAAATCAACAATAATATTAATTTAAAAATTAAAATTATAAAATAAAATTACATCATTTGAAATTATATATTTATTAAACGATTTTAAATTATGTAAAATTATATATTAATTTGTGCAAATTTTAGTTTATAAATATATTACTAATTAAATCAACAATAATATTAATTTCAAAATTAAAATTATAAAATAAAATTATATATTAATAATTATATATTAATAATTTATAAACTTAAATTAAATTTTATAAAATTATATATTAAACTAAAATTATAAACAAAAATTATATATTAATAATTACATAAAATTATATATATATTAATAATTATAAAAAATTATATATATATATATATAAACTAAAATTATATATTAATAATTATATAAAATTATGTGTATATTAATAATTATATAAACTGAAAAAAAAAATTCAAACCCCCAAGGGTGAGCGGTTTAAACATTTTAAACCCCCAGGGGTGGGCGGTTTAAAATGTTTAAACCCCCAGGGGTGGGCGATGTAATTGCGTTAAACCCCTAGGGAGGGGCGGGCCTCCTATTATGCCGTTAAAAATTTAACGAGTCCGTTAAGTTTTTAACGAAAATCTGAATTTAAGAGGTTAAATTGAAAAAAAAAAATTTTAACGGATCCGTTAGTATAAGACCACCTAGTCTGGTGGTTATTCAATTTTCCATTTTTTTTTAAAGTACAGGGGGCTTTTTGCATTTTTTTTAAGGTGAAAGTGAGGGTCAAAAGAGTCACTTTTCAGAGGGGGGTGTCATTTAGCATAAAGGGGAGTGTCATTTAGCACCTCTCAAAAGTTTAGTTACTAAAAAACATATCTAATCAATAATTATTGTCGTTCCATTGGAGTCTTTCCACTTCTTCTTCCATGTATTCAGTTTAGTCTTTTATGACCTCCTAATTTTTTGTTATTTTTTAATTGTAGCTTGTTTAATTGTTTGACTCACACATTCTGGTTGATTTTTTTCTTGTGTTTGAGTCACATATTCACTTGCAACAGTGTCAGTCACCCCACTCATCTTATTTGGTGACCCCACCCATCTTATTTGGTGATCCCCTGGGTGCAGCTGTAGCATCTTGTTGACCATCCACAGAGGCAAACAATTTGTTGATCATCCACAGAGGCAATTGATCATCCAAAAATTTCCATGCCATTGTTTCTCTTTTCCCAAAGCAGTTCCTTTTCATCATTTGTTGTAATATTGAGAACATTATCAAACTTGTGCAAAACCCCCAGGGTAAAAAAAGTGTTTAAAAATTGTGCATCGAAAATAAGGTTTATGCATCGTGATGCACAAAAACAGTACTTCTTTAGTACAAGTTGTGCATCGCGATTGTAACACCCTGAATCCTCCTATGCATGATTTACTTATTTTATGTGTGTCTTATGTGTTAAACTTGTTTTATTAGCATGTTAGTTGGATTATGCTTATATTATACTTTAGTTTCATGTTTATAAGAATTGTTAGATTAATTATGCATTGTTAAATTGATTGTTATGGTTCATGATGTCTATAAGATGTGTTATAAGTGTTGTGTAATCACACTTAGGAGTGGCCAAGTGATCAAACCAAAGAAATAGAGTAAAATGGAAGTGTGGCTGGACAGAAAGTTTGGCACGGCCGCGTGCCTTTCCTTGGCACGGCCGTGCAAAGAGTGGTTAGACATTCCAGAATGTTTGGCACGGTCGCGCAGCATTTCTTGGCACGGCCGTGCGCCTTCCTTGACGCGGCCGTGCAAGTCGGGGCAGATTTAAATCTCTGTTTTTCGAAAATTTCATTTAACTCAAAATCTCAAACCATTTATGTGGCTCTCCTTGAGCCACGTCACCACCCAACCCAAATCAGATTTTTGGGTCACTTAAGTGAGGAGAGAGACTTCATTTCTCTCACTCTTCCCTCCCATTTCATCTATTGAAGCTCCAATGGGTGTGTGTGTGTGAGTTCCCAAAGATCTAGTCATCCGATCTTCGATCCGAGACCACCATTGTGTTGCTAAGGACTAGGAGATCATCTTTGAAGGCTTTGATTTCATTTTCGTTGTCTTGATAATCGACTCTAGGTAAGTTATTTAACCCCCCTTTCATGCTTTAAACTTTATAGTATGCTAGTTCATCTTTGATCTTGTATGACTTGCTATGGATGTTGTTTTTATGTACAAATCTCTAGGTTGAGATGGGTACATTATACTTGTGATATGTTTATGGGTTGAATGATGTTTGTTGACCTAGGGTTTGAACATAAATCTTAGGATTTGAATAAATAGAGAACTTGAAACTTGAAATTGGGTAATCTTGCATTTAGCATTGAAACCCTAATTTTGTGAACTTTAGCAATGACTCTGAGAAGTTGATTTTAGGGAAGATTAGGACTCCCCGAACAACATATTAAATTACTACGAGGTTTAGAGTTCGATTGATCGAGATTCTAGTCCTCTGTGTTTTTGGTACTGTTAAAGTAGAGACTTGTGAATGACTCTAATGTGTTGAATAAAATTCTTACATATGTATTGAATGATGATTGGTAGTAGAATAGAATAATCTACTTGTCATTTGTCAAGTTCACTACTTTTGAACTTGATGGTTATTTGCATTAGATGAATAAGAACATCTATTTGTGCATTATGTAAGTCCAGCTGGCGTCGTTGGTTGAGTAAGGTAGGACGACCTATGGTCTTCACAAATTAACGTTTGTGATCGTCATAAGTCGTCGTACCGGAGTTTCACACACCCCTCTTCTGTTGGCCACAGTTGAGAAGTAGCCCCATTGTTGTAGCAATACGCATGGCTTTGGTTTGCTAGATTGAACTCGATAGGTTTATCGGGGACGTCGATACCACACACACGGGTATCGAGGACACATGATTATTTTGTGTATTGCAGGAGCAACGCAAAGATGAAGAAAGAGAAATGATATCCTTTTATAACGTGGTTGTTTATAAGCACTTATGTGAATATCAAGGTGCTCATTGAGATGTGTTATGTGTATATCAAGATGATGTTACATGTTCGTTGTGATATATAAATATATTGCAATGTTAAAATTATCGTTGAGCATTATGCCATGACATATAGTTACATTTAGTAACTTATTGAGTTTCGACTCACCTCGTTTGTTGTTTAATTGTTTTCCTTAGATCCGAGCTAGGCAGGGAGTTCGTGGTGAGGCCGGATAGTAATTGTCGTTAGCTCGCAGGTGGTCTTTTGCTTCGTATACCCTGGAGCTCTTTTGTTATTAGAGATAGAAATTCTTTTGGTGAGGACGATTGGTTAAGTAAAGTCATGTAGACTTTACTTTGGGTAGTATTGATACATTAATTGTACTTATTATTCTTTTGGGTAGCCGACACGTGTATGTCGAGCTCGTATACTCTATTTCATATTTAACTCAGTTATTTTCCCAAGTATGTTGTAGCTTATGGTTTATGCACAGTTGTTCCGGCATGTTGTGGCCGAGGTAGTTAATGTTGTGAATGATTTTTTTTTCAAAACTTATACTCCCTCCGTCCCTAAATTATTGTCTGGGTTGATCCGGCACACGGATTAAGAAAACTCAATTGACTTGATTATTAATATTGGAATAGTATTGAAAAAGTTTGTTGTTTCCTTTAATGCCCATGTGTATGTGGCCCATAATTAAAGTATGAAGAAAAAGTAAGGGTAAAATAGTAAAAAAGATGTTCTAAAAAGGAAAGTTTCAAACAAGACAATTATTTTGGGACGGACGAAAAAGGAAAGGAAGACAATAATTTAGGGACGGAGGGAGTACTTGTGTTTTATTAGTTGGGTTCCGGCTGTAACGTCGCCGATGATTGATTTTATTTTATCAAGTTTTTATTATTACGGTTTTGTAGTAAGCACGGGTTGTTGCACCACGTGCTTTTAGTATTTATTATTGTTATTTGCATGTTGTTTTGGCACGTCGACATTGGGATTTCGTATTGGAATCCGGGCCGGGGCGTCACAGCGATGCATACCTTTTTGTGCATCGCAAGTGAAATGTTGATATTTGTAATCTAATACTAATATTCCATTTTTGTGCATCCACTCACCTGAATTGTCATGATGCTTATAATATTGGATTCATCCAATATGCTTGACAGTGCCCTCGAATCATACTTCACAAACCTGGGGATATAAGTATTGCTTGGTTGCACAACTTTACTCTTCTCGCACAACCAATATTGCATGGAGGAATTCAATATGATAAAATCAACATGCATTATACATAATAATTTCATATAATAATACCAAATGAACTTAAAATTATCGGTAACATCATCACGCATCTCTCTAGGAAGAGCCGGCAAAATTAGCCCGGCCCAATGGGTCGGTCCAGCCAACCCAATATTATGAGGGGCTTGGGCTTCAATTTAGAAGGCCCGAAAATTTTTGGATTTTTTGGCCTAGCCCAATAGACCCGTGGGCTAATTGGGCTCGGGCCAAAAAAGCTCAAATTTTTCGGGCCAACCCAGCCCAGCCCGATACACTTTTATTAACTTTTCAATTCACACTTTTCAAACCATTTTCGTTGCTTTAAGTCTTTTAGTGGAGATTTAAATCATTTTCAATTTAAAATTTTCGCTGCTTTAAGTCTTTTCAAACTATTTTTTCAAACCATTTTGATACAATTTTATTAACCCAGCCCAGCCTGATACAGGCTGTACGCCTGTACATACAAACCCACAACCAGTCAACTACATTCACTAATTCATTACTCATATACCGTCATATTTAATCTGGTTATCTGTTGCGAGCCTGTGAAGTGCAAACGTCAAATGTCCAAACAATTGTAGACTTGTGTTCTAACGTATTTTGCACTTCTCCTGTCTACAAAAAATTTATGTAATTGTATTTTAATTCATCAAGGTGAGACTTATTATTTGTAGATTTTATTTGATAAATTGTAGACTTGTAATGAGTTTTGAAAATTTTTTTATATGATAACTTGTAAATTTTGTAGAAAATATTTTTGGTACAAATTTGGGCTGATTTGACTCGATGGCCCAAAAGTGGGCTGGGCTGGGCTAAGCTAGAGGTTTGAGGCCCGAAGCAAATTTTGGGCTAGCCCGGCCCAGCCCATTGCCTGCTCTATCTCTAGGTGGTCATCAGATGTAGTTTTCAAACTTTCCAACAATAAATTAACGACATGTTTTGACCAGTTGTACATTGATATTGCGTTCAAATCAGACACAAGGCTTGTGTAGGCACACGGTATATAGGATGTTTTGGTTGCAACTAGCAAGGTAGCGAGAACAAGTGTGGTCGTCAATCCAGTGACGCATTCGATATCTACTTGATCCGGATTCTCTATCATTTTTTTAATTCTATCAAAAATCAACTTTGACTTCAATCTTATGTTCTTTGATTCCTTTGACATTTTTTTTCGGGAAAGCACCTTTGGAGGAAATCGGTGCGATCCAATTTGTAAAACGATATGTTTATATCCTCCTCTCCATCGTTTATGCCGTATATGAGCTTCGCATCTTTTGGTTGAAGCTTCATATTTTTCCTCCAAAACTGGAAACACTGTTGCCCCTTGACTTAGAATTTGGCAATAGTCTTTATTATCAAATCGTCCTTCTTACAATGATCGCGGACAACATCATCAGCAATTATGCTCCTTATAAAGTACTAAAAAGGTGTTTTCTTTAGTGCTGTTTTATGCTTATCCCTAAATTTGATATTCTTAATTTGATATATGAGGCTCTGCATATTTGATTTGTATACAATACTGGTGGAATTTTTAGTCATAGCAGATGCATAACATGTATATTGTGGTTACAGTCACAAAATTGAAGAATTACAAAAAGAAGTAAAACAGAGTGTAATATTAATGCATCAAAATTTATGCATCGTGTACCCGATGCACAAAAATGATGGGTCACAATGCACAAAAAAATGGGTCACGATGCACAATTTTAAACCCTACAAACATTGTTTTCATTGTTCAGTGAATACGATGCAACATTTTTTAGTATCCCGACACTATGTTTTTTCAAATAATGCATTGCGATGCATCAAAAACAAAATTTTTATGCAAATGTATACAAATCTATTCAGGAAGTACATCTATAAAATGTATTACGTACCTGAAACTTCTTCGACTTCGTGTTTTTGTATTTTTCTTATTCTGGTGCTATGTTCTGGTTTCGAAGACATTTTTGCCTGCCTTTTCAAATTGTCCTATGTTTTCTTGATGTTGTTTGTTTTTTTAAATCGCCTCATGTTTCTTTTTGTTTTTTTGTAGTTGAAAGCTAATGCCTCGGGGTATGTGTTTAGTATGTTTTTGTAGTTAAGAGGGTTTTTTTTTTTTTTTTTTTCCTAACTTTTTTGGTGTATCGCAAGTGAAAAAGGTATTTTGTGCATCGTCTTTGTTTTGCGATGCACAGTATAAGCTTCCATGTTTTTATGTGCATCATGTTCTGTTGTGAAGCATTGTTTTTTATTTTTGCGATGTATAACGTGTACCGTTCCATATTTTTAAAGGACATAGATGATATTTTATAACAAAAATATTTTTATCTGGTTGAAAATAATTATAGTGAATTTTAGCAAATAAAAATTATCTTAAAAGGAATCAATCCAGCCCAGCCCCAGCCCATCGGGCCAATACATAAAATCGGGCCGGGCCAGCCCAACCCAAAAACTACATCAGGCATCAAACCTCTAGCCCAGCCCAACCCAATTATAAGTCATCGGGCTTTCGGGCCAAATCGGCTCAAATTTCTACCAAAACATATTTTTTACAAAATTTACAAGTTATCACATAAAAAAAAATTCACAACTCATTACAAGTCTACAATTTATCAAATAAAATCTCTAAATAATAAGTCAAATCTTGATGATTAAAATATAACTATATAAATTGTTTGTAGACAGGAGGAGTGTAAAATACATTAAAAACATAAGAAACAATTGACTAAAAATTTGCATTAACCTCAATCAAACATTTTTCTAATTATTTTTAAAAGCATTGCACATAAACATAAGAGATATTTTCATATTAATTAAAAATAATAATTTACACTCCTGTCCGTTCCCTTTATTAATCTTGGAAACATTGAACATAAACTTCATGACTTCAAATAACCAAGTCTTGGACTTGAAGATACACTCTGTCCGTTCCTTTATTTTTAAAAGCATTGCATAAACTTGTTTTGTACACGGCATGTACAACATTAAAAGATTACTTAAAGCAGCAAAAATTGTTTGATTGAAAACTTAATAAAAGTGTATCGGGCTGGGCTGGCCCAAAAAAATCGGGTTTTTTTGCCCGAGCCCAATTAGCCCACGGGCCTATTGGACCGGGCCAAAAATGTCCAAATTTTTTCGGACCTTATAAATTGAAGCCCAAACTCCCCATAATATCGGGTTGGTTGAACCGACCCATTGAACTGGACTAATTGCCGACTCTACAAATTTTAACCCAGTATATATCTTCATTGTCAACGGAAAGGAAGTTGAGGGCCCTACTTTCGCTTCTTTTTTACAATGGCAACCACGAGCACGAAGAAGCACGGAGAACACCAAGATGCGCCTCAGTTAACACTAATTGCTTGTAAAACAAGTCGTTTAAAATTTTTTACTACTCCCTCCATTCTAATTAAAGAGTTAACTTTATTTTTTTTTGTTAACTTAATTAAAGTTTGATCGACGATTTATATAAATTTATTAAGTTATAAAAGTTGTAATTTACAGTATTCTTAAAGTTAGTTTTAGTGAATGAGTTTTTATTTCCAAAAATATAATACAAATATTTTAAATTTTGATTTGAATTAGTCATATATTAACTTTTAAAAATAAAAAATAAACTGTTTTGTCGAAACGGAGGAAGTATTTATATTTCTTATTTTTCTGACACAACAGAACGGTTGAAAAAAATACAAATGTAGGTCATAATGTGATCCTTGTCGGCCCCTATCTTAAGAGCCCGTTTGGTACAGCGTTTACAAAACGCAGTGTTTTAAAAACGCAACGTTTTAAAAAACGCAGTGTTTTAAAAACGGAGGTCTTTCCTTATAAATACGTTTGGGATATCACTTCAATACGCTATCTTTTTTTCCCTAGGAGCGTTTTAAAACCTGCGTTTTGGGAAAAAAATTTCGCGTTTTAAACGCATGCGTTTGAAACGTTGCGTTTTCATTGAAACACATTTTTTGCAAATAAGCTGCATTTTATCCCTGCGTTTTGGTCAAAACGCTCAACCAAACGGGCTCTAAGTTACATTAACAATGTGCGTATAACTTAAGATTTGATAACATGTTCTTAGGTTTTGCACTTCATACTTCTAAATACTTCAAAGTCATAGACATTTTTTATTTAAGAGTGAAAATTAATTAATGCTAAAAAAATGCGATTATGTTGTCAATCTTTATTAAAAAATGATGTGACAACATAATTTCACATCCTTTCTTTGTGTTCAATCTTCACTTATATCAGTTTTGAATAAGAAACATTACATGTATCTTACTTCCTTTTTTAGCATTCTTAAACCCCAATTTAAACCCCAATTTATTATCACTTCCTTCACATGCTCACATGTCTTTTCTTCCATTACATATCTTCCAATGCTTACACAAACCATCCCATGACAGCAACAACAAATTAACAAACCTCCCCAACCTTCCCTTCCAATCCAACTTTCCTCCTCTTCTTCCCTCAAAAGTCTTATTTGGATGGCCCCTTCCCAATTTCCAAGACCTCCATTGAAATGGTCAACTCTCCCCTCTCCTTCCTCTATCCTTCAAATCTCCCAAATGCCAACCAATCCCATCATTCTCTCACCTTCCCACTCTCTCTAAATTCATATAATTTGATTTATTAAAGTTTTATTTGCTTTTGCTAACTGGCATCTGGCACGAAAAACGTGGTTACTTAGCTAGGCCAAACATGGCGTTGAAGAAAATAACTAATAACTAAACAAATCAAAAATGCAATCACTAAGCCCTTTTAAAAAGCCTCGCAAACACCACCCTAAACCCCCACCAGACCCACAACCAGAACCCTCCACACCACCACCGCCTGAACCACTAATGTCGCCACAGAGTCCCCACCCAACCCACCCTTACCTCTTCCCAGAAACCCAATCCACTGTCCTCCCTGACCCGACCCTTTTCTTTTCCCCCCACCTCCTCTCTTCCCCTTTGCCCACAAACTCGTTCTTCCAAAACTTCGTCCTCAAAAATGGCGACCAACCCGAATACATCCACCCTTACCTGATCAAATCTTCTCTCTCCTCGCTTTCTCTCTCCTACCCCTCTCTGTTTCACAACTCTGCTCTCACGTACCAGGTCTTCAATCCCGATCTCACCATATCCGCTTTGGGTAATCCGAATCCGAATTCAACCCATGTTGTTTCTTCATTCAATGATCTAAGTGTTACTTTAGACCTTCCTGCTGTCAATCTCAGATTCTTCCTAGTACGAGGAAGTCCTTTCTTGACTTGTGCAGTTAATGGTAACTTTTCCCTTTCAATTTCAACAATTAATGCCATACTTGAAGTAAATCCCAATACTAACCGCACCAGATACACCATTGAGCTTAACAACAATCAGACATGGATTCTTTATTCGTCTTCACCAATCAATTTAACCCATGATACTTCTAGCCTCACTTCTGATGAGTTTTCCGGTATTATCCGGATCGCTATCTTGCCCAATTCGGATCCTAAATTTGGAGACATTCTTGATAGGTTCAGTTCTTGTTATCCAGTATCTGGTGATGCTGTTTTGAATAAACCATTCTGTGTTGAATACAAATGGGAAACCAAAGGTTGGGGAGATTTGTTAATGCTTGCCCACCCTCTACATTTGAAGCTTCTTTCATCCAAAGATTGCTCTTTTAAAGTGTTAGAGAATTTGAAGTACAAAAGTATGGATGGTGAGCTTGTGGGTGTTGTTGGAGATTCATGGGTTTTGAAAACTGACCCTGTTTCTGTTACTTGGCACTCAATCAAAGGCATCCATGAAGAATCACGTGCTGAAATTATTGATGCCCTTGTCAAAGATGTTGAGGGTTTGAATTCAAGGATAGAAACGACGTCGTCTTATTTTTATGGGAAATTGATTGCAAGGGGAGCTAGGTTGGTACTGATAGCCGAAGAGGTTGGTTTTTATGATGTGATACCGAAAATTCGGACTTACTTGAAGGAAACAATTGAGCCCTGGCTAGATGGCACATTTGGGGGTAATGGTTTCTTGTATGATAAGAAATGGGGTGGGATTGTGTCCAAACAAGGTTCTACTGATTCCGGGGCAGATTTTGGGTTTGGGATATATAATGATCACCATTACCATTTGGGTTACTTTATTTATGGAATTGCTGTGCTTGCCAAACTGGATCCTGTTTGGGGGAGGAGGTATAAGCCACAAGCTTATACCCTTATGGCTGATTTTATGAACTTGGGTAGGGGGGAAAATTCGAGTTATCCTCGTTTGAGATGCTTCGATTTGTGGAAATTGCATTCGTGGGCTGCAGGGTTAACAGAGTTTCCGGATGGAAGAAATCAAGAAAGTACGAGCGAAGCTGTAAATGCTTATTATTCGGCTGCTTTAATGGGGTTGGCATATGGAGACACGCATCTTGTTGCCATTGGTTCAGTGCTTTCAGCAATGGAAATTCATTCTGCACAAACTTGGTGGCATATGAGAGAGGATGATAATTTGTATGCGGAAGATTTTACTAGGGAGAACAGGGTGGTGGGTATTTTGTGGGCTAATAAGAGGGATAGTGGACTTTGGTTTGCTCCACCTGATTGGAAAGAGTGTAGGCTGGGAATTCAAGTACTCCCTTTGCTGCCAATTACTGAGATTTTATTTTCTGATGTTGGGTACGTTAGGCAGCTTGTGAACTGGACTTTACCTGCTTTGGAGAGGGAAGGGGTTGGAGAAGGCTGGAAGGGATTTGTCTATGCATTGGAAGGGATTTATGACAAAGAGTTTGCTTTGGAGAAGATTAAGAAATTGAATGGGCATGATGATGGGAATTCGCTTACGAATCTTTTGTGGTGGATTCACAGTAGAGGTGAGGAAGAATGGGGATATGGGGGAGGAGGGAGGTTATGCTGGTTTGCTCACTATTGTCATTGAATCATCTATCCTTGGACTGGATAAGAGGATTGTAAGTTATGCTATTGAGTACCAATGTTTATTCAATTTTATTTTGGTATTTCTCTGTATTTTGTGATTCTGTTTCATTGTGTACTTTATCTATCATAAATGAATAAATAAAGAAAAAGACAGCAGATATTGCATCAGACCATCTTTTAGGTTATTGCTACATTAATTGCTGAACTTCTGAATAGATGTTGGAATGCCAAAACCTTTGGACATCATATATACTCAGAAATTGAACTTCAGGATGAGACGAGTTCTATTATAATGATCATTGTTGACAAGTTTGTTTTCGTGTATGCATGAGTATTTCTGTTTTTCAATTCTTAGTTTTATAATATCAGAAGTATGTATTATTGATAAAAACTCTTAGAAGCAAACATGTGAGGCCATCATGTTGTAGATTAGACTGGTGGAGAAACTTGGAATTGACAAATCTCTTTTCATTTGCCGTAACTTCTTCATTAAGGAGTTGCAAAAAATCGCCCAAGTTATTTTTCTGGGTATTTGGATTGATCGGCAGTACAGTTCCTTGAAGCCATGTTATGTAAGCAAGTCATGCATAATCCCTGGTTACTTGTATCCTTTGTTTGTATAGTATTTCATAATAGTGAAAAAATTGCAGCTGGGTATCATATTTAGATACTTCTAAAATGGCAGGCTATTGAAAAAGTGAAGGAAAGAACCTAATGTCTTTTGCTGTTTCTGCTAATGTTTTATACCTTTCTGTTGAGTGCGTAGAGAAATGTTTACTTTAGCGGCAATAAAGTAGAGGCTGTAAATTTGGTTTCTCTCTCTCTCTCTCTCTCTCTCTCTCTCTAAAATGGCAGGGGTGTGTGTGTGTGTGCGCGCGTCCGCACAATCCATTTGTAGAAAATAAATAATCCCAATTGCATGCCATTCCTAGTATGGTTAAAGATAAATGGGATAAAGAATTTAAAAATTAAGGCTTTCCGGTGTATATTAAAAAACGTAAACAAATTATGTAATAAGAGAAAATGGGAATGATACAAAAAGAGAATTAAACCATTTTGTCTAGCATTCTCAAAATTATTTTTGCTTTTAGTTTCTGACCTCAACTTCCGGATTTCAATTTTGAGAGTTGGTACAGGTTTCAGTTTTTAATAATATCTGATCCATATTATATGCAATAATGGTTCTGTTATTAGAGGTTATTATCATGTATGCATCTGAACAGTTATTGATTATTGCTAATTTTCAGGCAATGCTGTTGTACATTAAACCTTAAATTTGTCATTTGAAAATCGTTTTCAGTCTTAATAATATCTGATTCATCTCATATGCAAAATTAGTGCTGTCAATAGAGGTTATTATCATGTATGCATTTAAAGTTTTGACTTTTTTGAGTCAGCTTAATTAAAATTTGACTGATAACTTATATAAATTTATTTGTTTTTTACAAATTTATGAAAGTTGTAATCCATAATATTCTTAATGTAGTTTTGAATTAATGAAATTTTATTTCCTTAAACATAAGTAAAGTTTGTAAAATTTGGATTTGATTTAGTCAAATGTTCACTTTTAAAAATGAAAATTAGACTCCTGGAACGGAGGGAGTATTAATTAATGCTAATTTTCAGGCAATTTTGTTGTGTACATTGAACCTTAAATTTGTCATTTGAACCATTTCTCATTGTTTGCCCTGAGTTCCGTATCTTGCTTCCATTGTTCCAAGTCAATATAGTGGATTCTGATCTGCGATTCGCTTCCTTGACACCGTATGCGTGAAATATGAATTGGAACTGTTGACATGATTAAAAACTTGATCAGTATTGAGATTACTTCCCCTTTTCCCTCTCACACAAGATTTGGTCATTTGACTGTTTTTTCTATGCTTCATAATCATTCATTCTTGTAGCTGAACAGCAAAGCTGCAGGTGTAATGAGCTGCGTAGAACTGTTTAATGAACTGAGTAAGCTCGTGCTTGCCTAATTAAAAAATGAACTCGGCTCGACTCGTGTTGGGTTGAAGTCGAGCCCGAAAAGGATTTAAAGCTCAAGCAACAAAGTGTCCAGCTCGGCTTGAATACGCTCGGATCTTGTTCAATAACCTAAATGCATCTAAAAGCCAATTCACATGTAACATCACAACTAACAGATGTCATCCCACGAATAGAGAACACTTGAATAAGCACCATCTATCATGGACACTGTGTTTCATGGAATCTTATGCTGACAAGGTGAAGCTTCAGAAATTGATCATACCCATTTCCCAATAGACTATAATCATTTGGAACATTTAAGCATATGATAATTATAATTGGACAAAAGGAGAATAAGCATTGAATCAAACAAATACTTTCATATACTTGCAGACATACATGTGAGCTTGATGAAAATTGGTTAGCACACTAGATATGAAAACCAAGAAGAACCAGACTCAGATTAAGAGACTACCTAGAGAAGAATATCAAGTTTGAAGTACGTGGGCTACGTATATTATACGAGAGGTTGCACTTCACAAAAAACTCTTAAGACCATTATGATATGGGTCATATATAACATGTGAAACAGTCTGTTGTTAGAGAGAGGGCCGTGCATTCTCTCCATATCTTGAAAGAAGCAACGTGCTGTCTCTCTCTTATTCATCAGGAGCACATCCCTGCACAATTGAATGACACATGCCACGGCCTGGTGGGCCACGAGATGTAACAACTTAAACACAAGTGTACAGAATCACCAAACGTCTAGGTTAGTACTGACGTTTCCATAATATGCTTTCATTTGAGCTAACTCTATGTCATCAAGCCACTTCACTAATACCTCAAGCTCTAGCCACCAACTCAAGATCCCGACGATCACAATGTCTTCCACCCAGTCCTTTTGCCACATTTCAATTTCCAATACTTTTACCATGTACAATATCAATGATCTCCAACGTCCAAGGGGTAGTACAAGTTCCCTAGGTTGAGTATGAACCCATACGCAGCTCCAAGTTTCCTATCTATGGGAAAACCATCATTCAATGTTTAAGCCCTAATCTAAGCTGCATAGTTTAACAAAATTCATCACTCCTTTTCACAGCCTCCCCAAACCCTGTAGGAGTTTAGAGAAGGCACAATGGCTCAGAGCCTCAGACTACAAGTCACACCCATACAAGTTTCCACATGCTCAATGCAGACCTGCCATGTGGGGGGTTCTGGAGCTTGGATCCAGAGAGAACACTTAGCTTAGTCTAATTTGCCAGCATGGCATGGTCCAGCTGTCACATGGGCTGACACCTATGCGCAAAGGTGTCCCTTTTTCATCTTTGGCACAAAAAGGAAGCAACACATTGTAGCCCATATAATAGCAAATCAAAATCCATTCACCTAGTTAAACTGCTCAAATGTATGGTTGCTCGTATCTCCTTGATACATAACCTTACTTCAATGTAACAACAACACCAACAATCTCTAGAACTAACTAGTACTATAATGTTTTTGAACTATTAGAATTACTAAGAACTAGTACCTAGGCTAAGGGTAATGAAGAATTTCCTACTTGGCACGTGACACCTATTTGGTATCTTCACTGTTATTGTAAGTTGAACCCTGGATAATGATACTACTACAATAATGAAACTAAAAAAAAAAAATGAATACTGCAATTAGGTACAACACAATGGAAAGATAGCCAACAACATTCATAGACCAGCACTAAAAGTGAAAACAAATTAGAAGCTAAATTGGGCAGTATTCAAAAAAGAAGAAAAACCTGTTCTTTGGTGGCAGAGTGAGCGTTCAATTGGAGAGTTAAGGCGGCGTTGGAGGCGAGGGAGTGAGCGTGGAGGTGAGGGAGGCGTTGGGAGATATCCGGTGGAGGGAATCTAAGCCGTAGATCTTGGATCGAACGGCTCAAAGAAGCTGATTTCTGATCCAACTCTCTGGCGTACTGCTGTTGTTCGGGAGTGAATATCAATGGAATTGAATCGTTAGAGTCGTCGTCCTCGTTGTTTTGACCTGCTCCTATCACATCTGCTGCCCACGCTAGCAATCTCGCCATTTCTCTACTCCTCTCTTTCCATGTTGATCCTGAATTTGGCAATTTTTCGCGCCGATTCAGTTCGCCAATTTGGTGGAAGAAATGGACATGATAACGGTCAGAATGCGGTTTTCAGGAGTGGCAATTTTTATACCGACAACAACAAGAATGCAAAGTGGTAGACCGGAAGTCAAAATGGAAGGGTTCATTTGAATAAGAAAAAATCTACAAGGGTCGCAGTGTCACTGATGATACAAATAAGCTTTTGTAAGTGCTGATATGGGATACCTTCAAATATAGCCTAGTCAAACACCCAAACGTCTTATATGGTCTCACTTACTCTAAAACATTTTTTATGAACTTTTTTCATTTAAAAACCTCAAAATATCTTCTTCTTTTTTAACGACTCAATGGTTGTTTAATCAAGTGATTTAAAAAAACTCAAAGGTATTTCAAACGACTCAAGGGTCGTTCGAACAAATCATTTTAATAGTTCACGGAGTCGTTTAAACCACTCACGAAGTCGTTTAAACGATTCACAGAGTCGTTTAAGCGTTTCATGGAGTCGTTTAAACGATTCACGAATTTTTCAAGGCAGTAGAGAGATAGAGGGACGAAGATAGAGCTTCTATGGCTGTAGAGAGATAGAGAAAGAGGACATACTAGACCCATGGCAATGGCAAGAGGAGAAAGGTGAGGAAAATGATGTGGTTCGGAGACGGAGGAAGAGGGTGATGATGTGATCGGAGATCGAAAGGGGAGGCACTGTGGTCGGAGATAAGGAGGAGACGTGTTGTTTGAGAGAGAGGAAGAGAGACAGTGGTTTGGGAGAGAGTGAGATAGTTAGGTTTTGAGGACCTTAGGGGGTATTTTAAGAAGTTTGTATTAAATTTTAGTCAAAAAGTCATAAAAGATATAAGATTGGGTCAAAATGTTATACTATTGATATATACCACTGCTGATTTTGTCTCAATCCGTTTAGTTGTGGGCGGTTTGCATTTTTGAGGCCCGTTGAATTGTAAAATATTTCAGGAAATTATTGGCCGGTCCACTTTCTGAAACTTTTTTTCTCTCCAGTCCACCTTTTTTTTTTAAAACCACTAAAAGGTACTTTGAGAATTTTCTTCCTAAAATGCCTTCAACAACGGCTTCAGATTTGAGGTTTGAATTGATGTATAAATTATTTTATGTTGTTAATATAGTCTTCCCTCATGTTTGGATATCAATTTTCATGCATAGAACACGAATTTGATCACAATTTGATCAAATTTGAATTTTTTTAGTTAATCTCGTTTTTCTTTGTTCTTGGGCTGTTTTGGCCACTTTAATCTATATTTTAAGCTTCAAATTTGTTTAAAATCATTCTCACATTATTATCCTAACTTAGTACTACATTTGTGCACAATTTTTCTACCAAAAAAAAAAAAAAACTATTTTCAATATCCAAATCGAGCTTGGCAGTGTGTTGTCCGAAAACAGAGGGAGATGTTCTTAGACTGATTTTGGGACTTTAATCAATGATTTGAGTTTGAATTTTGTATAATATTAATACCATACTGTTATAGGAAGTCAATACAATGTTTGTATGTTAATTTTCCAACCAAAAATAACAATTTTGATATTATATTAAATTGGACATCAGGATACCTTTAATTCACCAATCGCAGTATGTTGGGCAATGTAACGGGGATCCACCTATCCGGTCAGGTCGCAGGGGTCGAGGGGACAGCGTCCCTCGTGGGGGCTCGGGGGCAACGCCCTCGAAAGGTAAACGAAAATCAAGTCCCTTCCAGCAGTTGAAATTCAAACGGTGCCTTGGTTGCTCATCGCGATGCCTTGGTTGCTCATCGTGATGCCTTTATTGCAAATCGCGATGTCTTGGTTGCTCATCGCGATGCCTTGGTTACTCATCATGATGCCTGTGTTGTTCATCGCGATGTCTTGATTGCTCATCGCGATGATTAACACACTCGATGCCTTGGATCACTCATCGCGATGTCTTGGGTTACTGATGCGCGCGTATTTTTCTTTCATTAATGGCATAATCGTCTTTTCACCTCAAAAATGTCTTTTTTCGATTTTAAAAAAAGATGAGTGGACTGGAGCGATTACAAATGTTGAAAAAGGGATCGGCATGTAATTCACCCAAAATATTTTGGACCAGTTAGCTTTCATCTAGTAAGTTTATGGAAAAATTGCGGGTCGGTCCACTTTGAACAATTTTCAACCGCTTAAGTTCACATTATTTGTTTTCAATCGCTTAAGGCCCTTTTAAGTGATAAATTTGTTATTTGTTCCAAAACTGCCCCAGTATTAACATATGCCGTTTTTAAGTGTATTTTGTGTATCGTCATTTGTATAAAATGTGCATCGTCAATGTAATTTATGATTTTGTGTTAAAAAATGTGCATCGTGTGCATCGTCAAGTATAAAATGTGTATCGTCAATATAATTTGTGATTTTGTGTTAAGAAATGTGCATCATCAAGTATAATGTTGTGCATCATCAAGTATAACATTACTGTTTTTTAGTATAACTTTGTGTAAGAAATGTACATCGTCAATATATTTCGTGATTTTGTGTAAGAAATGTGTATCGTGTGCATCGCCAAGTATAAAATGTGCATCGATTTTGTGTTAAAAAATGTGCATCGTCAAGTATAATTTTGTGCATCGTCAAGTATAACAGTACTATTTTAATATTTTTGTGGTAAGAAATGTGCATCGTTAATGTATAACAGTACTATTTCAATCTAATTTTTATGCATCGTCAAGTATAATTTTTGTGCATCGTCAAGTATAATTTTGTGCATTGTCAAGTATAATAGTACTAAAAAAATTTGTGCATCGTGATGGACAATATGTGCATCGATTTATTCATCGTGATGAAATAATTTTGTGCATTGTGATAGACAATATGTGCATCAGAACGCACAATATTTTTCATCGCGACGCACAAATTTTGAATCCAAAACAAAACAGTGTATTAACGTGTTTAGTGAACGCGATTCATCAAATAATGCATTGCGATGCATCAAAAACAACAAAAATTTGTAATATGATGCATAAAATTTGTGTATCTGATGAAAAACCCTACAAACGGTGTTTTATATGCAAATTTGTAACCCTACAAACGATATTCATGAACATTTATGCTCTGTTTTTGAAACCCAAAAATGTATTTATCAATACTAACCTAATACTTCGTTTTTGTTGGTTCTGGTGGTTGTTGCCTTCTTTTCGGTGCTCTTTTGTAGTTGATAAGATATTTTTTTTTCTATTTGATAGTAACTCACGATAATTATTTATAAATTTTTGCAAAATTTCTAAAGGGTTTTAAGAATTTTTGTTCTGTTTGAAGTGAAGGAGGCTTTTTTTGCTATGTGTTTTGAAGTGAAGAGAGTTAGTTTATTTTTCTAGTGCGATGCACAACTTTTGATGCATCGCAAGTGAAAAAGGTAATTTGTGTAGTATCTTTGTTTTGCAATGCACAGTGTGGGCTTCTGTGTTTTTATGTGCATCGTGTTGTATTGCGATGCATCGTTTTTTATTTTTGCGATGCATAGCGTGCACTTGTTTTGTATTTTTAAAGAGTATAGATGACATTTTACAAATAAATTATCCTTTTTCGGTTGAAAATAATTATAGTAGACTTTAGCGATTGAAAATTGTCTAAAGGAGACCAGCCTGAATTTTGCCCTAAGTATATCTTCATTGTCAACAATAAGGAAGGAGAGAGGCCTGGGCTATTCCTATTTTCTCTTCTTTTTTTTTTAGAGTAATGTTATGTGTACCTAAAGTGTGCACTAAAAATTTTTATTGGCATCTTTTTGTTGGTCGGAAGATTATCAAGTGGTAGAACTCACAAATCATTTAACCAATAAAAAATACCAACTTAAATTTTAATGCACATTTATTACACACTTTAAGTACACATAACATTTTTTTTAATGGAAACAATGATAAAGTACTACCTAACCCATGAATGTCCATAGCAACCAAGAAAGGGAAATCATTAAACCTCGTTACGGGAACACCAAGATGCGCCTCATGCGCACAAATCGCATGAAAGAAAAAAAAAGAAAAAAAAGAAAAGTCAAATGCACCATTAGTTCCTGAACTTTGGACTTGTATATAAGTAGTCCCCATACTAAGCAAATGCACACTACAAACCAAAGTATGCCATTTTCCGTGTCGTTAGTCCCTGTCTTTGACATTGTTTTCTCAAAGGACCGTTACGTGAGAATGTGCTCACTCACGTGCTTTACCGCTTTAAAGTCGGGACAAAGCCATCTTTTCTATTTCCAAGAAGGGAGCCATGTGAAATTTTTTGACCTGTTTGGCAATACCCAGAAATCATGGAGTTCCAAGTGATGGCATCTTTTTGAATCATTTCATCGAACATATTGCGGGCATCATCCACTCGGCAAAGCTTGGGGGAGCTATTGAATACACTTGTTGCATTGGAAAACGTCAGTTAATGGGGTGTCTTGAATTGGTATAGACACAAAACAAAAACGAGGGAAAGCGACAAAAAAATTGGCTTCTTCATTTTACCAAAATCATTAACCTTTTTAAGCCTTTTTTTTTTTTTTGGATTAATATACAATTTGGTCCCTGAACTTGCCAACTTTTCCTACCTAGGTTATTGCACTTGAACATTTCTTAAATTGGTACTTAAACTGAGGTTTTGGGCTCTCAGTTAGTCCCTCAACTGACTTTCGTCAGTTGAGCCGTTAGTTTTTTATTTTTATGACAAAAATGCCCCCGATTAGTAAGTGCAATGATCCGACGTGGAATAAACCTCCAATTCTGATTAATGAAATATATCAATATTTACTGAGAGAAACCATCAACATCTTCAAACTTTTAAATTAAGAATAATTTTCATTTGGCATCCCAAATTTCCATCCATCTGGATTCTGGAGCAATTCCAATATATGTACATAACCCAATCTCCATAACAGAACACCATATGTACCAATTTGAAAACATTTAATCCCCAGCAGAAAAAGAAAATAAGATGTATTGAGAGAATACGAACCGAGAATTACTAAGCTGGCAACAAAGTCTCAATATGTGTCAAAGTTAGCAGAATAAAAGCTTCGCATTAATATCTATATCTCATCCTACCCACAACACTGAGTCAATTTCATCCATTGTAGACTTATATATAGCTCAAGTCTTCTTGCACATTGCTGCGTTCTCTCTAATACGGAATCTTCATTTAGTAAGCGGGAAAGGCTGGCGGCCTACGGTGTTAATGGAACCAATTCTTCATAGGGGTTGAATTCAAGTAAGGGTTAGGGTTTGCATCTTCATTGTCCAATCTGGTTCCTTCAACGACGCCGCTGCGGCGACCCCCCTCCGTTGCCCCAGATTTGAGATCTCAAATATGGCCACTGACGTCGACATATCGTGGTGGTGTGAAGAACTGTTGGGGCCACGCTGGGTGGTGTAATCGAGGAACCCTTGTTAGGGCTCGATCTCATCTTCGTTGGTCCACAGCCGCTGGATACCAATGCCCATGCAACTACCATCGACAACCGCATCCTCTCCTCCCTTCGTGGCTCTTGATTTTGGAATCGGGGTAGTAGATTTGGGGTTTGGGTATGGAAAAGATTTTTGAAATCTAGGGTTTTTTTTAGGGCCCTTTGATTTGGGGCAAAAGAGCCCAAATTGGTGTAGTGACAAGGAAAGTGTGTTTGTGTGTGTGAAGAGAGAGATGAAGGAGTTGTTTGAGAGTCCAGGGATAGTGAGTGAGAAGATCCTTTGCCACCCGATCTTTGTCACCGGAGTGTTTATTTTCTACGCATTGCTTGTTAAGGAGCGAGAAAGAGAGGAACTTAGGGGCTATCACTATTTTAATTTCTTTTCTTTTCCTTTTTATATTTTTATTTTTGCCAAAAAAAATCTATCTCAGCATAATTGTCCACGTAAGATCCATATCAACATTAGCCAGGGGTATTTTTGTCATAAAATTAAGAAACTAACGCCTCAACTGACTTCCGTCAGTTGAGGGACTAACTGAGAGCCCAAAACCTCAGTTTAAGTACCAATTTAGGAAATGTTCAAGTACAATAACCTAGGTAGGAAAAGTTGGCAAGTTCAGGGACCAAATTGTATATTAATCCTTTTTTTTTTTTTCCAGTTTTTAGGTTTTAAGAATCTACACAACGAGGGTCAACCGTAAAATGGGCTTATAAATTTTGTGTTGAGGAAAAAGGAAAAAAAATAAAGGCAACAAAACTTGATCAAAATGCAAATCAACCATAGTGGGAATCGATCCTCTATGAAGCAAACCTAATTTCAATCTCCGTTTATAAACCCAAATTGAGTACTCAGTTCAAAAGCCATTCATTTTTGACTTCTAATCCTCTAAGAAATTGTTTCTTTCAAATTTTCGTTAGAAGTGGACTAAATATAGGGTTTCACAATTGATTGGGTGTTGAATTTTACTTGTGGCGATTAACAACGACGATGCGAGGCTAGAATGAAGGGATGATGATTTGGGGCCGAAGATAATGGGTGTAAGAGCGAGATAAGTTGTGGAAGATAAAAGTTGATGGGAGTGGTGGCTGTGCGAAAGTGTGTTTGGTGGACTGAAAAAGAAGTGGGGGAAATGGTCATTGCCGAAGAAGAAGGAGAATAAAAGGAGTCTCTAGGGGTTTACATATTTTTTTCTAAAATTGGACCAAACCCAAAAAGTGGTGTTATTAGCACAATCTTTTCTTATTAATACACTATTTTTCTTAATACACATCTTCCACTAATTTTATACCAACCTAATTTCTAAATACACCATCCAATATTTCTCATTTTACCCCTCTCAATTAACTCATTATTTCTTTCCCAATACGCCCACCCAATATCATCACACCCACACCCATTTCTCAATACACCAACTTTAATTCAAACGTTTCCCGCAACAATTTGCACACCTTCGTTCTGCAAACTCAAACTCAACAATTTGCACACCGCCGTTCTGCAAACTCCCCAAAAGCAACCCAACAATTTTGGAGAAGGAAGAAGAAGAAAAGGAAGAAGAAGAAAAAGAGCAACTCTTATTTTGAGATGAGGAATGCCCTAAGTATGAAATGTATTCTATTTTTATGTTTAAATAGCAATTTCGTTTTAATTTTTGTGTTAAATTTCATTTTAGTTGCAATGTATATGAGATATATTGGGTTTCTTCCCATTTTCCATTCGGGACTGATTTGAGGAACACCACAGTGGTGTTCGGCAAGGGCTTACCGAACATCCCTGTGATGTTCTGCAACCCCAACTGTTCTATAGGTGCTTCCCGAACACCACTGTGGTGTTCTACAGGTGCTTCTCGAACACCACTGGTATATTCTGCAGGTGCTTCCCGAACACCACTGTGGTGTTCTGCAGACCAGTGCCGAACAAATTCCGACCCAAACATACGTAAATGCATGAAAACAATTGAAGTGAAGTGAAAAATTTGTAGTATACTGAAATTAACGTAGGAAAGAATTGAAGTGAGTAAATGAGAGGAATGAAGTGAGAAGATTGTCCCTTGGCAATAACGTATAATCCCTGGCAATGACGTATGGAACTGGAGGAGGGTGCATTGATAAATTGTTAGGTAGTGTATTTAGAGGTTTAGGAGGTGTCTTAATATAAGGGTGGGTGCATTTAGTAGGGAAAGGGTATCTATGTCTAACAATATAATGATATTTTTGTAATTTAATTTGAGGGGTGTATTAATAGGAAAAGGTGGTGCTAATAGCGCCACTCAACCCAAAAAATTGGACGAAAATACTTTTAGTTTGGTTTGGTTCTGATTTTCAGTGGAATCAATTATTTGGTTCGGTCCCGATTTTAAAAATTATAGATTGGTTCTGGATCGGATCGGACCAATATATATTACATATATATATATATTAATGTTTAAAAAATATACTCCCTCTGTCCCGGATAAATATTCCTTACTTTCTATTTTGGAATGTCCCAACTAATGTTCCTAAAGACTTTTGATCTATCTATTCTCTACAATTCTTCTTAATATACCCTTAAAGTTTTATTTAATATAACACATCCCAAAGAAACCCAATTATTTAGAATAGTTGAACTCAATTAATATTTATGAGTATTATCTTCAGAACACTTTTTACATCACATCATTAATTATGTTTCTTAATTTCTGTGCTTTATCAACTAAAAATATTTATCCGGGACGGAGGGAGTAATTTTTATTTTCTAACCCTAACCCAAACCGTAGGTATAAATACTTAGCGATATTCTCACTGCCGTTTATACACAAACATAGACTTGATGTTGCTGAATTTACTTTTTTTCTCATTTTAGTTTATATTGCATGAACTTGATTGTAATATATGACTCAAACCTCTTTAATTGTTAAATGGTCAATGTACTATTTTTCTCTTTTTTTCTTGAATGAGCTTGTTTGTATTCTCAATATTTTATCATTATTGAATGTTTTTCAATTGTTGTATGAAATATTAGATTTTATTATTAGTTTGTCAGTTCAAAAATTGTTAGGGTTTGTTCCCTATCAATTAGAATCAGACCAAAGTATTGGTTCTTATACGTCTTGGTTTGATTTTGGTTCTGAATTTTTTAAGAAACAGAGTATTGGTCTAGTTTTGCTTCTCTAATTTTTTTTTTCAAAAAATGGACAAAATCGGATCGTGATCAACCTTAGGAGTCTCTGTTTGTGTAGAAAATTTTCACATAGCCCCTTTATTTTGATGATACTACACAAACATACAATCATAATAAAAAATTACATGGCCCCTGTCTTGGAAATCTAAAAGACTGCTTTGCCCTCACTTAAAGCATAGGAGTGACACTTAACGGTCATTGCACAAACGACGTCAAATACATGGATTAGCAATTTGCGAAAATGGTCTACTTTGATCTGTGGCGTGCATAGTATGAGTTCATGACACTCCTAATTTATTTTTTGTTCTCATTTTTCCGACTCAACAACACGCTTGAATAATACAAATGTTAAATCATAATGTGATAGTCGTCTGCCCCTATCTAAAGGTACGTGAAAAATGTGCACATGACTTAAGATTGAAAATATACATTTAAAATGTACGTTAAAAATGTAATCCTCGTCGGCCCCTATTTAAATTTTCTTAAAGGTTTGTTTGGGAACTTCAATATCATAGCTTAAAATTAAAATTTGAAGAACAATTTGAATTTTGTGGAGCTAATACTTCTAAGTCATGTTGTACCTATCTAAATACTTCTAAGTCATATACCTTTTTTATTTAAGAGTGAAAATTAATGCTAAAAAATGCGATTATGTTGGCAATCTTATTAAAAAATGATGTGACAACATAATTTCACATCCTTTCTTTGTGTTCAATCTTCACTTATATCGGTTTTGAACAAGAAAGAGAACATGTATCTTACTTCCTTCTTGAGCATTCCTAAACCCCACTTTATTATCCCTTCCTTCACATTCTCAAATTCAAATGTCTTTTCTTCCCTTAAATATCTTCCAATGCTTACACAAACCATCCCATGACAGCAACAACAAATTAACAAACCTCCCCAACCTTCCCTTCCAATCCAACTTTCCTCCTCTTCTTCCCTCAAAAGTCTTGTTTGGATGTCCCCCTTCCCAATTTCCAAGACCTCCATTGAAGTAGTCAACTCTCCCCTCTCCTTCCTCCATCCTTCAAATCTCCCAAATACCAACCAATCCCTTCATTCTCTCTCCTTCCCACTCTCTCTAAACTTATAGAATTTGATTTATTAAAGTTTTATTTATTTAATTACATTCTGCTAACTGACATCTGACAAAAAAAATACACATTCGATGATTGAAATAGGAGATAGAAGAGATGAGATCATTTTTTAAAATAAATGATCCTGTCTGCGGTTACTTAGCTAAGCCAAACATGGCGTTGAAGAAAATAACAAAACAAGTCAAAAATGCAATCACTAGGCCCTTTAAAAAGCCTCGCAAACACCACCCAAAACCCCCACCAGACCCACAACCAGAACCCGCCACACCACCACCGCCTGAACCACCAATGTCACCGCAGCGTCGCCGCCCAACCCACCCTTACCTCTTCCCCGAAACCCGATCCACAGTCCTCCCTGACCCGACCCTTTTCTTCTCCCCCCACCTCCTCTCTTCCCCTTTGCCCACAAACTCATTCTTCCAAAACTTCGTCCTCAAAAATGGCGACCAACCCGAATACATCCACCCTTACCTGATCAAATCTTCTCTCTCATCACTTTCTCTCTCCTACCCATCTCTGTTTCACAACTCTGCTTTCACGTACCAGGTCTTCAATCCCGATCTCACCATATCCGCTTTGGGTAATCCGAATCCGAATTCAACCCATGTTGTATCTTCATTCAATGATTTAAGTGTTACTTTAGACCTTCCTGCTGTCAATCTCAGATTCTTCCTAGTACGAGGAAGCCCTTTCTTGACTTGTGCAGTTAATGGTAACACTTCCCTTTCAATTTCAACAATTCATGCCATCCTTGAGTTAAATCCCAATACTAACCGCACCAGATACACTATTGAGCTTAACAACAATCAGACATGGGTTCTTTATTCGTCTTCACCAATCAATTTAACCCATGATATTTCTAGCCTCACTTCTGATGGGTTTTCCGGTATTATCCGTATCGCTATCTTACCCAATTCGGATCCTAAATTTGGAGCCATTCTTGATAGGTTCAGTTCTTGTTATCCAGTATCTGGTGATGCTGTTTTGAGTAAACCATTCTGTGTTGAATACAAATGGGAAACGAAAGGTTGGGGAGATTTGTTAATGCTTGCCCACCCTCTACATTTGAAGCTTCTTTCATCCAAAGATTGCTCTTTTAAAGTGTTCGAGAATTTGAAGTACAAAAGTATGGATGGTGAGCTTGTGGGTGTTGTTGGAGATTCATGGGTTTTGAAAACTGACCCTGTTTCTGTTACTTGGCACTCAATCAAAGGCATCCATGAAGAATCACGTGCTGAAATTATTGATGCCCTTGTCAAAGATGTTGAGGGTTTGAATTCAAGGATAGAAACGACGTCGTCTTATTTTTATGGGAAATTGGTTGCAAGGGGAGCTAGGTTGGCACTGATAGCTGAAGAGGTTGGTTTTTATGATGTGATACCGAAAATTCAGACTTACTTGAAGGAAACAATTGAGCCATGGCTAGATGGCACATTTGGGGGTAATGGTTTCTTGTATGATAAGAAATGGGGTGGGATTGTGTCCAAACAAGGTTCTACTGATTCTGGGGCAGATTTTGGGTTTGGGATATATAATGATCACCATTACCATTTGGGTTACTTCGTTTATGGAATTGCTGTGCTTGCCAAATTGGATCCTGTTTGGGGTAGGAGGTATAAGCCACAAGCTTATACCCTTATGGCTGATTTTATGAACTTGGGTAAGGGGGAACATTCGAGTTATCCTCGTTTGAGATGCTTTGATTTGTGGAAATTGCATTCATGGGCTGGAGGGTTAACAGAGTTTGCGGATGGAAGAAATCAAGAAAGTACAAGCGAAGCTGTAAATGCTTATTATTCGGCTGCTTTGATGGGGTTGGCATATGGAGACACACATCTTGTTGCCATTGGTTCAAAGCTTTCAGCAATGGAAATTCATTCTGCACAAACTTGGTGGCATATGAGAGAGGATGATAATTTGTATGCAGAAGATTTTACGAGGGAGAACAGGGTGGTGGGTGTTTTGTGGGCTAATAAGAGGGATAGTGGACTTTGGTTTGCTCCACCTGATTGGAAAGAGTGTAGGCTGGGAATTCAAGTACTCCCTTTGCTGCCAATTACTGAGATTTTATTTTCTGACGCTGGGTACGTTAGGCAGCTTGTGAATTGGACTTTGCCTGCTTTGGAGAGGGAAGGGGTTGGAGAAGGCTGGAAGGGATTTGTATATGCATTGGAAGGGATTTATGACAAAGAGTTTGCTTTGGAGAAGATTAAGAAATTGAATGGTCATGATGATGGGAATTCACTTACTAATCTTTTGTGGTGGATTCACAGTAGAGGTGAGGAAGAATGGGGATATGAGGGAGGAGGGAGGTTATGCTGGTTTGGTCACTATTGTCATTGAATTATCTATCCTTGGACTGAATAAGAGGATTGTAAGTTATGCTGTTGAGTAACCCTGTTTATTCCATTTTATTTTGGTATTTCTCTGTATTTTGTTTCATTGTGTACATTATCTATCATAAATGAAATAATAAAGAAAAAGATAGCAGATATTGCATCACACCATCTTTTAGGTTATTGCTACATTAATTGCTGAACTTCTGAATATTTATTGGAATATCAAAAGCTTTGGACATCATATATACTCAGAAATTGAACTTCGGGATGAGACGAGTTCTATTATAATGATCATTATCGTCAAGTTTGTTTTTGTGTATGCATGAGCATTTCTGTTTTTCAATTCCTAGTTTTACAATTTCAAAGTATCAGTTTTTGATAAAAACTCTTAGAAGAAACATGTGAGGCCATCATGTTGTAGATTAGACCTGTGGAGAAACTTGAGATTGACAAATCTCTTTTCATTTGCCGTAACTTCTTCATTAAGGAGTTGAAAAAATCACCCAAGTTGTTTTTCTGGGTATTGGATTGATTGGCAGTACAGTTCCTTGAAGTCATTTTCTAGATTATGCCTTGGAAGTTGTCGATGTTAGCAAGTGATACATAATCCCTGCTTACTTGTATCCTTTGTTTGTAGAGTGTTTCATAGTAGTGAAAGAATTGCTGCTGGGTATCATACTTGTTTAGATATACTTCTAAAATGGCTGGCTATTGAAAAAGTGAAGGAAAGAACCTAAGGTCTTTTGTTGTTTCTGCTAATGTTTTCTAACTTTCAGTTGAGGTCGTAGAGAAATGTTTACTTTGGCGGCAATAAAGTAGAGGCTGTAAATTTGCTCTCTCTCTCTCTCTCTCTCTCTCTCTCTATATATATATATATATATATATATATATATATATATAGGTTTGTGTGTATGCGTCCGCTCAATCCATTTGTAGAAAATATATAATCCCAACTGCATGCCATTCCTAGTATGGTTAAAGAAATGATTGTTTGAAATTCGGGTGTTTCTGGAAATGAAGCTTTTCGTTCTCGTCTATGTGGATCAAACAGTCCTTATAGTAATTATGATTGAGATCCTTTACAGAATATCTGTAGCTTTTTTACAATATTAGTTCAAATGCTTGACAGAAAACTTAGGTTACTGGTTGCTTGATGAAAAGCACCACTTTCGACTTCTAATTTGGGACAACGATGGATATGAATTTGTAGGTGATCCAATTCATGCAACTCATGTTTTTGGCTTTTCTATAGCTTCATCAAGTGGGTTCTTTCATTGGTTCTGACCCCTGATCTCGTGACCCACTGTAACTGAGTGAAAGAGAGAGGATCAAAGAAAATGAGGGATGACAATCAAAGAGAATGTGGGATGACTGAGAAGACAAAAATGCAGAGATATGAGAAAACAAAAATCTCAAGCAACATAAAAGGTGATTAATTACTTCTTTTTGTATCATAATTGTAATATGTTTTATATATATGGCTATGGGCACAGAAGGGTTAGGAGTCAAAGCATTCAAGGTTGTAGCCTTTTAGATTTAAACCTCCTTACAAACCATAAGGATCACTGGTAATGCATGCCAACTTGCAGGTGTCTCTGAAGTTTGTACAGACTCATCAAGTTAATTTCTACAGCAATTTTGAAAACAAGCTCTTTGGGTGTGTATTATTATTTTCTCCAAAAGAAAAGGAAAGAGAAAAAGAAAAAGAAAAAGAGGTGTGTATCATTTTAGACATTCAATTCAGGTGTGTATTTATTTTCGAAACCCTCATTCATTTCAAGGGAAAAAGATGTGATAATATCTGCAGTATGAAAATCGTTTAACTCGATAGACACAATTTCGGATGTGTATGTGAGTAGCTCTAAGAGGATGCAACTCCTGTATATTTGGGTGCATTAAATCATTAATGTTATCTGACTGTAATTATTGTTTTCTTGCTGTAAATGATGTCTTGCTTGCATGTAACACAAAACTGACCTAACTTCAGTGCAATTTAAAGGGAATTTGAAGTAACAGAAGTACAATATTGAAATTGACTCTTTTCATCGGATGGAGGGAGTAACTATTTGAAGGTTGCTATTACTCTTACCATTTTCATTACCACAACTCTTTACTTTGTAGCCCCTCTAAGAACCAACTCTCAGTATGTAATGGGTGGTTATTAGCATTGTAATGGAAGTCCTTATCTTTCTTACCGGGTGTAATTTACAAATTTACCATTGGACTTGATCGCTACTTGTGTTCATACTTTGTTTACCAGTTACTATCCATGTTTTGCTAACTTGGATATTGTGTTCTCTCTTTTTCTGATAGTGCCTTTATCATTTTTCCTTTAGCTCGGAAGCATTCAGATTGGCAGATCAATCTTACCTGAGGACTCAAACCTGGTACCAGATGTTCAAGGTGTGGTGGGACTCTTGGATGAGGGGGTAGCTAGTAACTTACTGTCACATTTCCTTGGAGTCAAGAATCAACTTGAAGGTCGATGGGTATAGCAGTAGTTGTAGGGTAAGTTGGTGCAGCACTTCCATTGATAGCTTGGGCTGTTGCTAGTTTTTTGGATGATTTTTTAGTAAGAGTGTAATGTTTTTGACTTTCAAAAGAAAAAAAAAAAAAATCTGTTACCATATATACATGAGTGATCCTCAATCAATAATAAAATGCAACAATCATAGGAGAATGGCACCCATTATGTATCTAGTGTTCTTCCTAGCTTTACCTTTTCTGCTTTCATACAAGAATTATTTGTTCTCTGCTTTGTCATAGAGCAAATTTAGTCGTCAGCCTCACTAACCTCGTTCTTTCATAATTACAAATCATTTAAGTCGGATTAGAGAGAAAATGCAAATCAACAACCTAATACGATATAAATTAGTCTTACCTGCTACTGTTTTAAACGAAAAAACAATTGGTGGATGAGAGTATAGAATTCTTGCTCATCAAACCTTTGGAATTGAAACGGAATGTGTTTTTGCGAGTGCAGCCTTCCCTTGTGGGAAATGCATAAGTTGGAGTGAGTTGGTCTATAAACTTGCCACTTTTCTTTATTCACTTCCAACTATTTACTTCCAATCTATACATGTAACTCGTAATTCGCAATAAGAATCACCAAAAGAGAAACAACACCCGGAAAAACAAACTGTGTCACAAACATGAATAGATTGCACAGCAAGTTTTGGTTGCAAAAATTGAGTCGCTAGATTAGTTGATGATGTCAGAAGTTTGTTTAGTGTTGTCAGCAAAGTCAGTTAGTTTGTTAGGATGCTTCCCTTCATACAGTAATACTCGTTCATTCATTCATGAAAAAGTTTCAATCAAATTTCTCTCTCCTCCTCGACAATGATATTTCTATCAAAATGTTTGCTCTCGTATTGTTTAGTGTTTGCCGCTTTAGGTCTGTTACTTCATAGTCGCCTCAGCTCCGTCGGTCTTCCCACCCAACCAGAACCCTCTCCACCACCACCACCACCACCACCGATGCTGGCTGTCAAACACCCCCACTCAACCAGTCCTTACCGCTTCCCCGAGACTCGATCCATTGTCCTCCATGACCCGACCTGTTTCTTCTCCCCGCTCCTCCTTTTTTCCCCTCTGCCCACAAACTCATTTTTCCAAGACTTTGTACTCGGTAATGGGGATCAGCCTGAGTACATCCATCCTTACCTCATCAAATCTTCTCTCTCTTCACTCTCTCTCTCTCTCCTACCCATCTCTGTTTTCCAACTCTGCATTCACCTATCAGATCTTTAGCCCCAATTTTCGAATATCTGCTGCTGTCCCCAACCCGATTCGAAATTCGACCCATTTTGTGTCTTCCTTCAGTGACCTCAGTGACACTTTATAGACTTTCCCGCCATCAATCTTACATTCTTTCTGGTAAGAGGAAGCCCTTTCCTAACTTGTGCAGCTTACGGTAACACTTCCCTTTCAATCTCAACTATTCATTCTATTCTTGAATTGAATTCCAATACTGCACCAGATATTCAATCAAGCTTAACAACAACCAAACATGGCTTCTTTATTCTCCTAGTTCACCAATCAATCTAACCCGCCATGACATTTCTACCATCACTCTGATTGGTTTTTGGGTATAATCCGGATTGCCCTCTTGCCCGATACAAACCCTCAATTTGAAGCAATTCTTGATTGGTTCAGTCCGTGCTACCCTGTATCTGCAAAGGCAGTTTTGACAAAACCATTTATTGTTGAATACAAATGGGAAACAGAAGGGCAGGGAGATTTGTTGATGCTTGCCCACCCTCTCCATTTGAAGCTTCTTTCATCCAACGATTGCTCATTCAAAGTGCTGGAGGATTTCAAGTACAAAAGTATCGATGGTAAACTTGTGGGTGTTGTTGGAAATTCATGGGTTTTGAAAACTTACCCTGTTTCTGTTACTTGGCATTCAATCAAAGGTGTCAATAGAGAATCACGTGGAGAAATTATCGATGCCCTTGTCAAAGATGCTGAGGGTCTGAATTCACAAACGACATCGTCGTATTTTTATGGAAAATTGGTTGCTGGGGCAGCTAGGTTGGCATTGATAGCTGAAGAGGTTGGTTATAGTGAGGTGATACCGAAAATCATAAATTTCTTGAAGGATACTGTTACCGTTTATTATTTGCTGGCTTGGCCCAAGACTAGTGGCAGCCCATTAAACTCTTGGCCCAAACCCCAGCCCTTTAACCTTGGCGGCCCGCCCAAATGGAAGCGCAAAACCGGAAGGTCTTCTTCTAGACTCTTCCCTGATTCATCCCCCCTTTGCTTTTCACGTGCTCACGTTCTCCCTCCTAATTAGTGTGCTCGCCTCGTTTGTAGCGATCCCATTTAAACCTTTTATTCTCCCCATGCGTCGCTGTAGGAGCAGAGTGTAAACACAAAATCTAGGGTTTAGATTTGGGTACTTATTATCTCTCTCTCTCCCGTCACCAGTGTTGGTCTCCCTCTCTCTCCTCTTCTCTCTTTGTGAGTGTGTGTGTGAGGAGTGTGAGTGCATACACAGGTTGGGCTCTTAAAGGGTTTTCTTTTGGTGAGCTGGGGGTTTCTCAGTGAGAGACGGTGTGAGGGTTTTTTGTCCGTTTGCTTCTTCTTAGTGGTCACCGGTTCTAGGGTTTGGGTGTTTTGGGGTGGCCTTCGCCGGAGCTGTGAGTGGAGGGTTTGGGGACTGCTAGGGACTCATATGGTGGACTGGAAAACGAAGGGTTACTGAGCCTAAAGAAAAGCGATAGCCGAGGTGTTTAACACCCGTGACGGCGAGTCGGTGACTTGACACCGGCGGGATAAGCTCATCTTTGACTTAGCTTGTTTTCTTTACCATTTTTGTTCTCTGATCTGTTCTTGGCCTTTTGACTCTGACTCTGTTTTGCAGGTTATTGAATAGATCTGTGTAGATCTGTTAATTTGTAATCTGTAAACCCCCTCCCCTGTTTAGCTTGTTTTTCACGAGCGTCTCGGTGAGGACCCCCTAGTCATTCTGTAATAGGCTCCCATTATTTGTAATAATAGTTCTTTATAGGGTTGTGCAACGATCTGGTTCGCGTTAAGGCTGTATACACGCTCAACAGTGGTATCAGAGCTACGGTGGTGCCTTCGCGGACGGTGGTCAACGGTGGTCCACTGTGGTCAACAGCCCTTTCCTAGGGCTCCTTTCAATCCAAATCCAAAAACAGAAACCCTAGTCAAGGGTTTCTTGGTGAGCCTCTTTCATCTTCTACTGGTTTGGTCTGTTTTTGCTCTTCATGTTGTGTTCTGTGGTTGGTGTGTTCTGAATGATAGCTATTTGCATGTTGGATCTGTTGGTTAGATCTGTTGTTTAGATCCGTTGTTTAGATCTGTTTAGCTGTTGTTTAGATCTGCTTAGCTGTGGTTAGATCTGTTGTTTATGTTCTGATCTGCTTTAGTACTCTGTTTTTTTTTGGTCTGATTTTGTGTTTTGAGTGATCCATTGTTTCCTTGAGTTTTAAAAAATGGCTAGTTCTTCGACTTCAACGTATAGTTTAGAACCTTTTAATGGGAAAACAGATTTTTCAATTTGGCAACAGAAAATGCGAGGCATTCTAATTAAGGAAAAGGTTTTCAAAGCCATTACATTAAAATTTTCTGAAAATGATACTGAATAAAGCATAGCCGAAATGGATGAATGTGCATATTCATCCATCATTTAAAAACTGTCTGATTTCGTCTTACGTAAGGTAGGAAAGTTAGAAAGTGCAAAAGCTTTGTGGGAAAAACTAGAAGAATTATACTTTGAAACATCGTTGCCAAACAAACTTTATCTTCTAGAAAAAAATTTTCGTTTTCAACTTGACCTATCCAAAGATATGGACGATAATATAGATGTTTTTACAAAGCTTGTTCAAGACATCAAACAAACTGGAGATAAACACATTGACGAGTATACCCCCATAGTCCTCCTTAATGCTATCCCCGAGTCGTATGCCGATGTTAAGGCTGCAAACAAATACGGGAGGGATGCCTTGACTCTAGACACTGTCATAAATGGTCTAAAGAGTAAGGAATTAGAATTAATGACTAAGGGTAAATCGTCATCATCTAGTGAAGTCCATATGGTAAGAGGAAGAACACAAAACAGAAACAATGGTCAAAACAGAAATCAAAACCAAGGGCAAACTTCAGAAAAGAAAAAGAATAGGAGCAAAAGTAGGTCTAAATCCAGAACTGGAGGAAGAAAGTGTTACAATTGTGGTGAAACCGGCCATTTTAGAAAAGAGTGTCCTAATCCAAAGAAAAAGAATTTTAAACAAAATCAAACTGGGCAAAATGACTGTAACATGGCTACGGGTGGTGATGATGATGCAAATGTTTTCATGGTAGTAGAATCTCTTGAATCTGTTGTGAATTCTGTGAACTCTAATTCTGCATGTGAAACTGAGTGGTTAATAGATTCTGCATGTACATTTCATATGACACCCTTCAAAAGCCTGTTTTCAAAATACAATGAAGTTAAAACTGGATCTGTTTCATTGGCAAATGAAAAGAAATGTCATATTGCTGGAATTGGTGAAATTTGTTTAAAATTTGATTCTGGAAATTCTTTGACTCGGAAAATTGTCCGACATGTTCTTGATCTTTGTAACAATTTGATGTCATGTGCTTCATTGGAAGATGATGGGTTAGAAGGTAGGTGGGGAAGGGGCGTTATGAAAATTGTTAAAGGGTCGTTAGTAATTTTCAAAGCCGAAAAACGAAGGAACCTATATGTTTGCAATGCTAATTCTGTGTCTATTGGTGACAATTATGCTAATGTTGTTAAGTGTGATAAAACTGTCTTATGGCATAAGAGATTAGGTCACATGAGTAACAAAGGACTAGAAATACTTCACAAAAACAGAGTACTAGGAAATGAAAAATTTTCTAGTGTGCCTTTTTGCGAGACTTGTGCCAAAAGCAAACATCGTAGGGTCAGTTTTCCACCCCCTTCACTGAACAAATCTTCAAGTAAAAAATTCCTTGATTACATCCATGCGGATGTTTGGGGGCCATCGGGTGTGCCCACTCAAGGTGGAAACCGTTACTTTCTGTCCATCATTGATGACTTTTCACGAAAAGTCTGGGTGTTTTTGATAAAAAAAACAAATCTGATGCATTTGAAAAGTTTAAAATTGGAAGATTTTAATTGAGAATCAAATTGGAAAGAAGATTAAAGTTCTTAGGACTGGTAATGAGTTAGAATTTTGTAATCATGAGTTTGACACATTTTGCCTTGAAAATGGTATAAAAAGGCACAAAACTGTGCCATATAACCCACAGCAAAACGGTGTTGCTGAGCGCATGAACAGAACCCTTCTAGACCGTGTTAGGGCCATGTTAGATACCTTGGGTCTCTCCAAACGGTTTTGGGGAGAAGCAGTTTTGACTGCTGCCTATATCATCAATAGGTCCCCCTCGGTCCCTTTAAACGGTAGATGTCCTAAGGCTGTTTTCACTGGAAAAGAAATTGATTTCTCTAATCTTCGAGTTTTTGGATGTGCTGCCTATGCGCATCAAAAGAAGGACAAACTTGACCCTAGAGCTGTTAGATGCGTATTCTTAGGGTACCCGGATGGGGTGAAAGGTTATAGGTTATGGTTAAAGGAGGAAACTGCTTTTAAAGTCATAATTAGTAGAGATGTCGTGTTTAATGAAGAAGAATTCCCTTGCCTGCAACTTGCTGAACCTGTACCTGCTGTTAATGATCCCCCTCCCCATGCTCCTAATATGGTGGAGCATCCCTTTGTTGTTGATCCTTTTGATGTTAGTGCACAATCTGAAAATGAAACTGAAAATGCTGAAAATCAAGAAAATGTGCAAGCTAAAATTGAAACTGTGAATGAAGAAATTCTAAATGCTGAAACTGAAAATGAGGAAGATGATAGGATTGAATTTCCTGAAAATCAAAATCTAGATGACTATCAACTTGTTAGGGACAGACCTAGACGTACGATTAGAAAGCCTTCTAGATTTGATGACATGACCTCCTATGTGTTCAGTGTTTTTGAATATATTGACAACTGTTGTGAACCCAAAACTTATCAAGAAGCTTTGAAATCTGCTAATTCTGTGGAGTGGTTGAATGCTATGATGGATGAAATGAACTCTTTGCATGTTAATCAGACTTGGACACTTGTGCCCAAGCCTAAAAACTGCTCTCTTGTTGACTGTAAGTGGTTGTTTAAAGTCAAGAATGAATCTGAATCTGTGCAATACAAAGCTAGGTTAGTTGCTAAGGGGTTTACTCAAAAGGAGGGGATAGATTATACCAAAATCTTTGCCCCGGTTGTCAAATTCACTACAGTTAGGGTAATGCTTGCTTTGGTTGCTCAATTTGATTGGGAGTTAAAACAAATGGATGTTAAAACTGCGTTTTTACATGGTGAATTGGACGAAAAAAATTTCATGCGACAACCTGAGGGTTTTATTGACAAGAAAAATCATGAACATGTTTGTTTGTTGAAAAAATCTTTGTATGGGCTGAAACAGTCTCCTAGAATGTGGAACAAGAAATTTGACATGTGCATGCAATCTTTGGATTTTAAACGTAGCTCGTATGATCATTGCTTTTATTTTAAAGTCAATTGTGATGCACACTTGTTCCTCTTGATTTATGTTGATGATATGCTTTTGATTAGTCCTTGTATCAAGGCAATAGAGCATGTTCAAAAATGTCTTTGCAAAAATTTTGACATGAAAAATCTAGGAGACGCCAAAAAGATTTTAGGAATGAACATTGTGAGGGATAGACAGAACAACACGATTTCTCTTAATCAGATTTCCTACGTTGAAAAGATTTTGAGTAAATTTAAAATGGAAAATGCTAAATCTGTCAATGTGCCTCTTGCTAGTCATTTCACCTTAAGTAAAAATCAGTCTCCCCAATCTGAATCTGAAATTGAAGAAAATGAAAAATGTGCCATATTCAAATGCCATAGGATCAGTCATGTATTTGATGGTTAGCACACGACCTGACTTAGCTTATCCCCTAAGCTGTTTGAGTAGATACATGGCTAATCCTGGAACGCCTCACTGGCAGGCTGTTAAATGGTTGTTGAGATATTTGAAATACTCTCTGAATTATGGCTTGAAGTTTTCAAAATGTTCTGAAGGTGTGAAATTAAAAGGTTATGTAGATTCCAATTATGCAAATGATAGAGATAGTAGGAAATCCACTACTTCTTATGTGTTTACTTTGTGTGGAGCATGTGTTAGCTGGAAATCCCAACTTCAATCTATTGTTGCATTGTCTACAACTGAGTCTGAATATGTTGCTATAACTGAAGCATTCAAAGAAGCAACGTGGTTAAAAGGATTAATTTCTGAAATAGGATTTTTGAAAGACAAAACTATAATTTTTTTTTAAACAGTCAATCTGGAATACAACTTTGTAAAAATCCTGTTTTTCATGATAGGACGAAACACATAGATGTTAGGTTTCATTACCTAAGAGATGTGATTGATAAAGGTCTTGTCCTTCTTGAAAAAATACCTACCCAGCTTAATCCTGGAGACATAGGAACAAAATGCTTGCCTGTCACTAAATTCAAAAACTGTTTAAACATTTTGAAAATTGATATTGGTGATTGATGCATGAGTGATGATTACCCTCTGAAAATCCTTGGCATTCTCTGTGGTTGCTGAGGTATCTTTCTGGTTCGTGCTTAGTGTGGTGGAGCTAGTTAGGTTTTTTTTTTTTTCCCTGCTTGGTCCAGCTGTTGGCTTGGCCAAGACTAGTGGCAGCCCATTAAAGGTCCTTTTGAGTCCCTTTAGTCTTTACTCCCCACTTGTTCCAAGGTGGAGATTGTTACCGTTTATTATTTGTTGGCTTGGCCAAGACTAGTGGCAGCCCATTAAACTCTCGGCCCAAACCCTAGCCCTTTAACCTTGGTGGCCCGCCCAAATGGAAGCGCAAAACCAGAAGGTCTTCTTCTAGACTTTTCCCTAATTCATCCCCCCTTTGCTCTTCACGTGCTCACGTTCTCCCTCCTCATCAGTGTGCTCGCCTCGTTTGTAGTGATCCCATTTAAACCTTTTATTCTCCCCATGCGTCACTGTAGGAGCAAAGTGTAAACACAAAATCTAGGGTTTAGATTTGGGTAGTTATTATCTCTCTCTCTCCCGTCACCAGCGTTGGTCTCCCTCTCTCTCCTCTTCTCTCTTTGTGAGTGTGTGTGTGTGAGGAGTATGAGTGCATACACATGTTGGGCTCTTAAAAGGTTTTCTTTTGGTGAGCTGGGGGTTTCTCAGTGAGAGACGGTCTGAAGGTTTTCTGTCCGTTTGCTTCTTCTTAGTGGTCACCGGTTCTAGGGTTTGGGTGTTTTGGGGTGGCCTTCGCCAGAGCTGTAAGTGGAGGGTTTGGGGACTGCTAGGGACTCATATGGTGGACTGGAAAACGAAGGGTTACTGAGCCTAAAGAAAAGCGATAGCCGAGGTGTTTAACACTCGTGACGGCGAGTCGATGACTTGACACCGGCGGGATAAGCTCATCTTTGACTTAGCTTGTTTTCTTTACCATTTTTGTTCTCTGATCTGTTCTTGGCCTTTTGACTCTGACTCTGTTTTACAGGTTATTGCATAGATCTGTGTAGATCTTTTAATTTGTAATCTGTAAACCCCCTCCCCTGTTTAGCTTATTTTTCACGAGCGTCTCGGTGAGGACCCCCTAGTCATTCTGTAATAGGCTTCCATTATTTGTAATAATAGTTCTTCATAGGGTTGTGCAACGATCTGGTTCGCGTTAAGGCTGTATACACGCTCAACAGATACAATTGAGCCACGGCTAGATGGGACTTTTGAAGGAAATGGATTCCTGTATGATTGGACATGGGGTGGGATTGTATCCAAATAAGGGTCTACTGATTCCGGAGCAGATTTTGGGTTTGGGATGTATAATGATCACCATTACCATTTGGGATACTTTGTTTACGGAATTCCTGTGCCTGCCAAGTTGAATACTGTCTGGGGTAGCAGGTACATGCCAAAAGCTTATACCCTTATGGCAGATTTTATGAACTTGGGTACGGAGGATAATCCAAGTTATCCTCGATTGAGGTGCTTTGATTTGTGGAAATTACATTCTTGGGCTAGAGGGTTGACTGAGTTTGCAGATGGTAGGAATCAAGAAAGTATGAGTGAAGCTGTGAATGCTTATTATTCGGCTGCTTTGATGGGGTTGGCATATGGAGATGTAGATCTTGTTGCCATTGGATCAACACTTTCAGCAATGGAGATCCATTCTGCACAAACGTGGTGGCATGTGAGAGAGGATGATATGCAAAAGACTTTATAATAGAGAATAGGGTGGTTGGTATTTTGTGGGCAAATAAGAGGGATAGTGGACTTTGGTTCGCTCCTCCGGACTTGAAAGAGTGTAGGTTAGGAATTCAAGTACTCCCTTTATTGCCAATTTTCGAGATTCTATTTTCTGATGATGGATTTGTGAGGCACTGGTGTACTATGCCTGCTTTAGAAAGGGAGGGGGTTGGAAAAGGATGGAAGGGAATTGTGTAAGCATTGGAAGGGATATACGACAAAGAGTCGGCTTTAGAGAAGATCAGGAAACTGAATGGGTTTGATGATGGGAATTCGCTTACTAATCTTTTGTGGTGGATTCATAATAGACGAGGTGAGGAAGAGTGGTTTGAGTACTAGTGTCAATTATATTCCATTCTATTTGGGTCTTAATCTTTGTCTTTGTGACCGTGTTTCATTCTTGAAGATATTACGGATTGAACTATTAGTCGAGTTTTATAATGGAAAATTAATGTAAAAAATCAATGATATTACATTGATATATAGCATCTTGCAACTCGCTTCTGTTCATATTTCCGGTCCTTTGGAGGGGCTGCATGAAATGTCCACAGATTCGGGAAACGTGCATACTGTATTACTACTAATAACAATCCTAGCGTTCTACAACAATGAGAAATGTTTTTGATGATGCCAATTTCCCTCATACTCGTTAAAAGTGGGATGCGTTATAGTTGGGTCAGGCGGGGAATTACGGATCCATCGTGCAAACGGCTTAAAGCGGGTACCGATGGGTGTTATCTTGGCCTTCTCGGTTTCAATGACCTCCAGCCTCCTTCTCAAATCCTGGACTTCATCCTGGGCGAGTCTGCTGGCTGCCTGAATTTTTGACTGCTTTCTTTTAAGGGATCTACCCCGTTTCGGACTTGCTGACCTGCCCCTCTTCAGGGAATACCCACGCGACATTATAGCTCGACTTCGCGGAGATTTTGATTGCCTCGATTTTTGCCTGCTGTGTCTTTTGTAAGGGTTTGGATCAGATTCCCCCTCGCAACTTCTTTCCTGTACGGTCCTTCCCGCTGCTTCATTCACGTGAACTCTTGGGTCATGAAGTCTGTGCCGGACACTAACCTGTTCTAAGAAGGCGCCTGCTCGCCCATATGCCTGGCTATACGCTCATCTTCCCGTACTTGCCTAGTCTTACTTCCTTCTACTGTTCTCCGCTCAGAATGACCACCTGAGCGTCCTCCCTCATGTTGCCTGCTAGGTCCCCGCGACCCACTTATAGTAATTGGTACCACCTTAGTAGGCTGGGGTGCTGGTGTTTGTGAACCCAACAGTGCGACCAGAATGGGTACCTCAGCCTGACCCATCGTCCGCAAAAGCTGGTTATTCAGCATTATCTGGACAAGCGCAGCTGTCTGCGCCTTAAGTGCATCTGCCTGGGAGGTTGGATTGACCTCGAGCGGCATGGATATACCGGTGGTCGCCCGACGTGTATCCAACAGATCACGCAGATCACTGGCCCCCGCTTGTGGCTCTACCGCCTTCTTACTTGCCCAGGCACCCTTGCCCTTTGCAAGTTTCTTCGCCGCAGCCTCTTTGCGATTCCTTAAGACATACAGAGTTTCCTCCGCTTGTGAGCTACCTTGTGGCGGTGCAGCGGCGGCAGGATTTAGTACTATGTTGGTCGCTCCCATTTGCTCAACCGTTGGGTGAGCGGGTTGTTGTCAGTGCCAGTAGTAGTCGCGTTACCTGCCATAAAAGAAGAACAGAGTTACTGCGCAGGGGATCCCTGCAAAGCTACTCCGGTGTGAGAATTAGGAATGTGTATCTGAGAAAGAATAAAGCTAATTTAGGGAGCCAAAGTGTATAATTGAGCGTACTTTGTACTATGTCTCATAGTAGTATTTATAAGAGAGTAGTGGTGCCTTAATTAGTTTCGGGCTGTAACTGATACGACCAAATCCTGGGTAGAGATAATGTATTTTTCCTGGACTCATCGATAAATCAGAGATAATTCTGTGATACGCTCGGAGATAGTTCCGTAATGTACTACAAGATAGTTGAGAGATAATTTCGCATAATACACAAAGTGGAGAGCCGCCAGCAGCCGGGCGTAATGGGGCAGCTAGCCCATTTGAGCAGCTCGCCCAAGTGGGGAGCTCGTCCTTTTGAGCAGTTCGCCCTCTTGAGGCAGCCCGTCACTTTCACCCAATATTTTGCTATTCGTCATTTTTATCATCAGTATAATTTTTGGGTAGTTTAGTAACTGATGATGTCGATTTTTGAATCGTGGTCCTGATAGAAAATTGCTCCAGTGAGGTGACTTGTAACTAACCTGAAAATAAGAAAATAGTTACTGCGCAGGGAATCCCTGCAATGCCCTTCTGTTGTAATAATTAGCAATATTTCAGAGAAAGAGTAATGCTTAACAGAGAGTGTAATTTTGGGTATATTTGCGCGTACCTTTTATGTCTCTGATGCTACTATTTATAAGAGAGTAACCTGTAGCCCTAGATAATTTCGGGCCTGATGGATGTGATGAGATCCCGTAGTTTACGGATTATGGTAACGTGTCCTGCGTAGAACATGTTGTAATAGGATTCTACTCACTTGGAAATAGTTCCATGATATGCAAGACGTGTAGAGCAATTAACGATGTTGCGGGTGAGTGGCTCGTCTTTGTGGGTAAGTTGGCCGCCTTTGCAGGTAAGTTAGCCGCCATTACGGATAAGTTGGCCGCCATTGCGGGTAAGTTGGCCATCGTTGCGGATAAGTTGGCCGGTAAGTTGGCTACCGTTGCGGGTAAGTTGGCCGTCTTTGCAGAAAAGTTGGCCGCCTTTGCGGGTAAGTTGGTCGCCTTTGCGGGAAAGTGACCCGCCTTCTTTGGTAGTGTTGTGTGCGGGTTACTTGGAAGTTGGCGGGTAAGTAGCTTGCCTTTGGCGGCTTGCTTTTGTCAACTTTATCCTTAGTGTAAATTTTAGGTAGTTCAGTAGCCCCCTACTCTTTGTCGTGTGAGCATGCTCAGACCAAAGAGTATTTAAAGTTCCAAATTACCTATATACACAGACCTCTTCACCCAAGCTGCTCCGATTCCATAGCGATCCATCTCTTTAATGCAGGGAATATCATAGCAGTAAATTTCTCATAGTAGGTCGCTCTCTATAATGCTATTAACTTGGAAATCATAATTTGCTCTTCAATTCTTGCAAGCCATGTACAAGTAATTAATTATTGTTTCCTTGTCAATCTTTTGCCCTTTTAATGCTTGACCAAAACGCCAACTGTGCCTAAAAATTATTGGCCCTTTTTTTGAATTTAGAGTTGTCCATGCGGCTCTCTCAGCTGCGACATTTATTGCTGCTGTTGAGTACTCCCTCCGCCGAGTAAAGACCCAGCGGTTATGATATCTGGCTTTCACCCAGGAGACCCGGGTTCGTTTCCCGGCAACGGAACCACTGATGACACCGTTTTTTGCACCGTGGTCTTGATGGGAAAATGCTCCGATGAAATATCTGGTAACTAGCTTGAAAACAAAAACAAAGTTACTGCGCAGGGGATCCCTGCAAAGCCCCTCCGGTGTGAGAATTAGCACTGAATTTCAGAGAGAGAATAATGCTAAAACGAAGGGTGTAGTTTAGGGTATATTTTTGCATACCTTTTATGTCTTTGATGCTACTATTTATAAGAGAGTAACCTGTAGCCCTAGATAATTTCGGGCCTGATAGATGTGATGAGATTTCGTAGTTTGCGGATTATGGTAACGTGTACATCAAGGATTAATGAAGAACATGTTATAATAGGATTCTACTCAGTTGGAGATAGTTCTGTGATATGCGGGACGTGTAGAGCAATGAACGATGCTTCGGGTGAGTGGCCCATCTTTGCGGTTAAGTTGGCCACCTTTGCGGGAAAGTTGGCCTCCTTTACGGGTAAGTTGACCCTTTCCGAGAAAGTTGGCTGCCTTTGTGGGTAAGTTGGTCGCCTTTGCGGGAAAGTGATCCGCCTTCTTTGGTAGTGTAGTGTGCGGGTTACTCGGAAGTTGACGGGTAAGTAGCTTGCCTTTGGCGGCTTGCTTTTGTCAACTTTATCCTTAGTGTAAATTTTAGGTAGTTCAGTAGCCCCCTACTCTTTGTCATGTGAGCATGCTCAGACCAAAGAGTATTTAAAGTTCCAAAATTACCTATATACACGGACCGTTTCACCCGCGCTGCTCCGATTACATAACAATCCATCTCATTAATGCATGGAATAACATAGCAGTAAATTTCTCAGAGTGGGTCGCTCTCTACATGGCTGTTAACTTAGAAATCATAATTTGCTCTTTAATTCTAGCTTGCAAGCCATGCACAAGTAATTAATTATTGTTTCCTTGTCAATCCATTGCCCTTTTAATGCTTGACCAAAATGCCAACTGTGCCCAAAAATTATTGGTCCCTTTTTTGAATTTAGAGCTGTCTGTGCGGCTCTCTCAACTGCGAAATTTATTGCTGTTGTTGAGTACTCCCTCCGCCAAGTAAAGACTCATTTAATGTGCCGCCAAGTAATTACCCGTCAGCTCCTCCTTATACGCGGCTAAGTGGACTGCATCTGGTGGCCCAGTCCCTTGCCTACTATATGTAGTGGATGTGCAAGTTTTTTTCATTTATTTGATGTACTGTCCAACCCTTGCAGAACCTTCAATGTCGTTTCATTTTAAAGTTTCGTGAGTCGGCGGGCTGCTTTATTGGATATCGTGAGTCAGCGGACTGCAAGGTCAGCCAACTAAATGTGACCATGCACATTGAACTCTACCCTGCTCCTCTGCCTTAATTAATGTGCCAATTTATTCACCACCTTTGATGTCCATTTACTGGGTTGTTACCACTTGACATTAGTTTTCTTGTTTGACCGAAGGATGATTCTTTTGCACTTTTGGAACAGCTCCTTAGGAAAGAATTAAAGTGTTGAATTAAAAATCGAGTTAACCTCCAACTCATTCAATTGGATATGTAGAGAAACGGTCGCATAGCATTAACCTTTCTCAAACTAGGCTGCCCTCTTAATAGCCACATGTTGCTAGGAAATCTCAAGTATCTTGTTGCATTTTATTCATTTTTCTTTTGGTGGGTGCCCCGTCAAGGGTCTTACCCTTAACATTTTTTCTTGCCTATTAGCTTGAATTTTTTGGTGGGTGCCCGTCAAGGGTCTTATCCTTAGCTTTTTGTCATGCCAATATTGGCATGGTGGGTGCCCGTCAAGGGTCTTATCCTTAGTTTTTTGTCATGCCTATTGGCTTAACAATTTTGGCATGGTGGGTGCCCATCAAGGGTCTTATCCTTAGCATTTTTTCTTGCCTATTGACTTGATTTTTTTGGCATCGTGGGTGTCCGTTAAAGGTCTTACCCTTAGCATTTTTTCTTGCCTATTGGCTTGAATTTTTTAGTGGGTGCCCATCAAAGGTCTTATCCTTAGTGGGTGCCCGTTAAGGGTCTTATCCTTAGGATTTTTTCATGCCTATTGGCTTGACTATTTTGGCATCGTGGGTGCCCATCAAGGGTCTTATCCTTAGCCTTTTTTTCTTGCCTATTGGCTTGAATTTTTTGGTGGGTGCCCGTCAAGGGTCTTATCCTTAGTTTTTTGTCATACCTATTGGCTTGACTATAGTTTTTTTCTCACGTGATTGCTCGCAGTAGTTGCCAATTCCAGCATTTTTCTCGCGTGTTTACTCGGTGTTATTCGTTCGCCAATAATTAAACACGTCCGAGCCCCCTTGCCTGCTAGCCAACTTGTGGCGCAACAGGGTGGTGAGTACCTTAGTGGTCGTTTCCATCGACTGCTAGCCAACTTGTAACAGGGTGGCGAGTACCTTAGTGGTCGCTTCCATCGATTGCTGGCCAACTTGTGGCGCAACAGGGTGGCGAGTACCTTAGTGGTCGCTTCCATCGGCTCACCTATTGGTTGAGCGGATCTTTCCCAGTGCCATTGATTGATGTGTCGATTGTCATAATCACTGGGTATTTTTAGAGGTTTGAACTGTGTTTGGGATATCTAGGCTTTCCAAACGTTTCCCGACAACGGAACCACTGATGATGCCGATTTTTACACTGTGGTTCTGATAGGAATTTGCTCCGGTGAAGTAACTGGTAACTGGCCTGAAAACAAGAACAAAGTTACTGCGCAGGGGATCCCTGCAAAGCCCCTCCGGTGTGAGAATTAGCACTGTATTTCAGTGAGAGAATAATGCTAAAACGAAGGGTGTAGTTTAGGGTATATTTTCGCGTACCTTTTATGTCTTTGATGCTACTATTTATAAGAGAGTAACCTGTAGCCCTAAATAATTTCAGGCCTGATAGATGTGATGAGATTTCGTAGTTTACGGATTATGGTAATGTGTCCATCAAGGAATAATGAAGAACATGTAATAGGATTCTACTCAGTTGGAGATAGTTCTGTAATATGCGGGACGTGTAGAGCAATGAACGATGCTGCGGGTGAGTGGTAAGTTGGCTGCCTTTGCGGGTAAGTTGGTCGCCTTTGCGGGTAAGTTGGTCGCCTTTGCGGGAAAGTGAGCCGCCTTCTTTGGTAGTGTAGTGTGCGGGTTACTCAGAAGTTGGTGGGTAAGTAGCTTGCCTTTGGCGGCTTGCTTTTGTCAACTTTATCCTTAGTGTAAATTTTAGGTAGTTCAGTTTTACTAATAATCTATTCCAGTATTTTACAAAAGTGAGAAATGCTTTAGCGACGGTAATTTTTCGTTGGTAATTACCGTCGCTAATTTAGCGACGAAAACCACTAATTTTCGACAGAAATCCCCCGTCCCAAATCAGCGTCTCTTTGTTTTCTACGGAATTCCGTCGCTGATATGGATTTAGTGACGGAATCATGGAATTAATGACAAAAATTTCCATCGCTAAATACCGTTTTCCAGTACTGAACCCCACCTTCCCACCACCCTCATCTTCACCATCACTGTCCCTAACTGCTCCTCCTCGAACGATTAAAGTTTTCAAATTTGTATGTGGATTTCAATGAGCTAAAAGTATTCTCATATCAATGGCTCCCGTTATTATAAAGGTTTCTTAGATAATTCCGGGAATTTTAGAGGGAAATAATTATGGTGTTTTAAAGAAAGAAAAATGAAATAGTTTTTAGTTTTTAGAAAGAGAAATCAACAATTTTTGTTATTAACTTGTGATTTTGGATTTTAAGGTGGTGGTTGGTGGTGGAGCTGAGTCTAGAGGTACCAAAAATGGTTTGAATAGTAGTTTTAGGCACTACTAGAAACACGCTAATTACTGTCGGAAGATTTACTGTCGGAATTTTCCGACAGTAATTACTATCGGAGATTGGGAAATTACTGTCGGGATATCCGACAGTAGTGTTAATTTTTTGGCGGGATAAATATCACTGTCGGAAATAATCCGACAGTAATTATCCGACAGTAATACAGGTATATTCTCAGAATATACCTTTTCGTCCGACAGTAATTACTGTCGGATTAGTCCGACAGTACCATTCCGACAGTAACTAAGGGAATATTCTTAGAATATTCCTTTTTGCATCGTCAGAATTTTGGAGATTAACATTACTGTCGGATTCCGACAGTAAAATTCCGACAGTAATTTTTGACGGAGCATTTCTGTCGGAGTTCTCCGACAGTAAATTGAAATTAAAACCCTAAATTGAACAGCCCTCCCCAAATCGACATACTCTTCTCTCTCTCTCAGTTTACACTCTCTCTCTCTTCCTTCAGCGATCTCCGCCTCCGCCGTCGCCCCACCGTCACCACCGCCCCCTGCTAGTCCCCCGGCCCTCCAGTACCCACCGCCCCCTCCAGCCGCGCTCTCTCTCTCTCAGTTTACTCTCTCTTTCTCAGTTTACTATCTCTCTCTCTCTCTCTCTCAGTTCACTCTCTCTCTCTCTCTCTTCCTTCATCCGTGGTCTCGACGAAGAAGACGACCGGAACGACGACACCTCTGCCGCTTCACCTCCGTTCGGCCTCTCACACCCAACCCCGGAGATACATATTGCCCAAGCTTTGCCTAGGTATCAATCAATCTCCCTCTCCTTTTTCATTCGATTTCTTTTACGTTTTTCAATTAATTACGAAAATAAACATATATTAGGTATGTATGTATTGTATTTGATAATACTCCCTTCGATCCGTTATAAAGACTCTACTTTCTATTTTGATTACAATCTCTGTTTGCTACATCATCATTCGTTAATAAAAGTATAACAGAAGTAACAGTTTGGATTAAAATAGAAAAAAATATTGGCATATTGGCAGAAATAAAAACAATAAAGTAGAGTTGTTAAAGTAGTATTTGAACCTAAGTACAATAATAAAAGACATAATTGATAAGGTGATTCGTTTGACTAGATGCTTTTATGAACATGTCAAAAATAGTTTTAGCCTACTCGAACATGGGCTGGGGTTAGGACTGTGTAACTTTTAGAGCCCGTTTGGTGCAGCGTTTACAAAACGCACTGTTTTAAAAACGCACATCTTTCTTTATAAATACGTTTGGAATATCACTTCAATATGCAGTTTTTTTTTTCTAGCAGTGTTTTAAAACCTAAATTTTGAGAAAAAGCTGAAAATTTCAGCGTTTTAAAACGCAGCTACGTTTTGAAAACGCTGATTTTTCTGCCATAGTATTGAAACACAATTTTTACAAATAAGCTAAATTTTATTCTTGAATTTTAGCCAAAATACTCAACCAAACGGGCTTTTAAAAAAAAAATATATATATTTTAAAATGAGACAAAGGAGTCTTGTTTAGAAACCAAGGGAGTAACATACAACTTACTTTTAGTTATAAAGTTAAAACCTTGTTTTAGAAGCAAGCAGCCTTTTGTTAATTTGGTTCCTCATCAGTTCAACTAACTTGAACAGTAATGTATTCACCGGTATTAACATTTGTTAATCAAAAAAGAATTCGCGAAAAAGAAAAGGACAACCCACTGCCAAGGAGATCTAAATAAAACCCATATTCCACGCGTTCACACGTTTATCCAAGGATATTATACTTGGAATAATTACATTTCAATCCCCCTCAAGCCTCTACCTCAAGATTATAGAACTCTCTCCGTCCCTAAATTATTGTTTTGCCTTTCTTTTTTATCTGTTTCAAAATAATTATTTTATTTGAAAAATTCTTTTTTAGAATAACACTTTTATAATTTCACCCTTACTTTTTCTTCCTACTTTAATTATGGATTACATGCACATAGGCAATTAAAGAAAACTACACTCTATACCAATATTAATAATTAAGTCAATTATTTTTTTTTAATTCGTGTGTTGGGTCAAACAAGACAATAATTTAGGGACGGAGGGAATATAAAGTTATGACTTCGGTCTCAAATTGCACTTTTCCTACAATCTGGTCTACTCTAGGTGGATCGCGATTAGTTTTTTGACGGACAATGAGCAAGTTCATTTTCTCATGCATATTTTTGTTTTTTTATCACTATGTGATGTCCTTCGATTCTCTATTGTTAATTGTTGTAGCATCATTAATCTATTGCTCGATTCCTTAAGAGCAAAGAAGTTAAACATTATGATGCATTTATTATATATTAAAAAAAAAAACTTATATTTTGAGAGTGAATGGTAAATTGTCGACTGCCACTCTAGGTGGTGATCACGCAAAAATGATGATCTTGTCGGGATACGGTTGTCGGGTGGTTGATAATGACGGTGTTTAGCATAGCTGGCTAGAAACATACCTGGAAATTAAAAAAAAAAAACAACAATGTGAAAGGAGTCGGGGCTTAGCTAGGCTAAAATCCTCCGCGTGAGAGCAAGATTAATGGCAAGGAATGCTCATCGAACAATTTAGGACTGATTTAAGAGTGCAGTTAATGAAAGAGATGATGAAGAATCAAAGATATATAGTTAAGAAAGTAAATGCTTGGTGTCTTGAATGCAATTAAGCAAAGAGTTTGAGAGATAATAGCTGCTAGAGAAATAAATGATATTCTTGCCTAGTATTTATATCGAGAAGAGAGAGAGAGAGAGAGAGAGAGAGAGAGAGAGAGAGAGAGAGAGTTGTGTCTGATTCAGTCAAGCAACTTACAAACAAATCAATACTTTCTCTTGTCAAATCTAGTGTTCATCCGTCAACAAAAGGCAATGATGACTCTGACAACTGAAAGTTAGTGGACACCTCATATTTCTGGTCAGAGAGTTGGTGTACGTAGAGTGATGTCTGGTCAAGTCTCATTTAATGTGTTAAGTCAAATTGGTCAGTCACCTAGGGAGGTGCACTTCTGCTCGAATGATCCTGGTCGCTAGTCAGTACTTCGAGTAAGTCGACCTCTTGGAGGTCGATCACCGAGATGTCTACTTCAAGGTTGATTGGCGAAGTTGATTGAATCCACAGCGGACGACTAGTGAGCCCATGATGACAAGGTCGTTTTAGGTAGGATCCCATCGGGAGGGAAGAAGGGGGTTGAGTTAGTTTCCATAACAGCCCATGCATGTAAGAGGGGTCGGCAAGCCCTAGGCATAATGGACAAGATCCTAAAAACTCATTACAGTTGCTGTGAATGGTAAGTTTTGTTGATGAATGGATAGTGCAATGCAACTGACCATTTTTTTATTATCCAAAAAATTTAACTATCATCCACAGGATCTTGGGTTGAAACAAAAGTGCAACTTGAAGCCCCAATTAGCCAAATTCCGTACAACGGACCCCGTTCACAAGTTCCTATTAACCTTGGGGGGTACTAAAATGAATATCACCCCACTAATTATTGTATAGCTTGCAAATTGCAATTACTTAAACATTTTAAAACGTATAATTTGAAGCAAATTGGCAGTTAAAAATGACAGTGACAAGAAAGAATGAGATCTCAGAAAAATGAATATTTAAAAGCTAATTTCATAAACAGAGCATGATTACAAATAGGGGAGGACAAAGACAGAGCAGAGCACAAACTTTGTAACATGGCCTTTCATGATGGCTTCCTTTGACTTCTCTTCCTTCTTCTAGCTAACGTTTCTCATCATCATAGACATCACCGCCCCCTCAAGACTCAGCCTTGGTACTACTTCTTTTATTTGACTTCTTTATAATATCTCTCTCTCTCTCTCTCTCTCTCTCTCTCTCTCTCTCTCTCACCTCTCTTTCTCTCTCTACAAAGAGCGTGAGGATTAGTATGTGGGTGTTGTCCCCACGTTTCTTGACGCATTTGTTGGGGGTACCCTTTTGCCTATTTTGGTGAAAGGATTACGTGGGGGGAAATTCTCTCCAGTTCTGAGCTGTGACAAAGGTCAGTCTTTCTTTTAAATTGGGGCAATTTAGATTATTTCCATTTCTGTAGCCAAACCGGTAGCTGCGTGAACTGCATTCTGTTGATTACATTACTTTTGGGGGTTGCTGATATCAGATTGGGAACATTGACGTCGGTCAAATTAGGTCTTTCTTGATCTGGGTGTTGATCAAAATCTTGAAAATTGAGGATTATGGTTTTTTGTTCGGGGTTTGCTTGACCTGGATAATTCTCAGTAGAGGTTGCAGCCTTTTTGAGATTTTGTTGATTTATGGAGACTTTGGGGTTTTGGCCTATGTAGGAATTTAGCTTTAGATATATTGGTTTATTACTATTGGGAAAGCATTCTGCAATTTTCACCAAAAAAGAAGAAGAAGAAGAAAAAGCATTCCGGAAAGAAATGAAGGACTGTACCACCTATTTTCAAATACAGATTGGGGTTTTTGGTCTGCTGATATACAACATATCTGATATTGGCAATTAGACACACATTTCGTTGATAAGGCTTAGCTAGTTTCTCGTAGAGATGGCTTCGGCATCACCTTCTCCAAGTTCTACTCCAATGGCAGTTCCTCCTTCCTCTCCCACTTTCAATGCCACTAATGGTACACCTCCTCCTACTGTATCTCAGCCTAATCAGACTTCCAATTCACCAGCTCCTTCAACACCATCCACTCCTTCGAATTCCTCCGCCCCACCTCCTCAATCTCCTCCTCCCGTAGTTGCTACTGCCCCTCCCCCATCTCCACCACAATCACCACCCCCAGCTGCCACCCCACCACCCACTTCACCCCCACCATCCCCACCTGCATCTCCCCCACCATCTCCACCCTCTGCCCCTCCTTCAGCTGCAACTTCGTCACCCCCTCCAAATCCATCTCCACCACCACCATTAGTATCCTCTCCTCCCCCAGATTCCTCTCCCCCTCCAGTGGCAACCCCACCTCCTTCCCCTTCAGTTCTTCCTCCTACTCCATCCCCTCCACTAAATACTCGATCACCACCTCCCTCCAATTCTCCACCGCCACCACTTGCAAAGCCACCAGAAAGTTCGCCACCTCCTCAGATAACACCCCCTCCTCTTTCAAGTCCTCCACCAGCATTGTCTAATAGTACCCCTCCGGCTTCCACTTCATCGCCTCCTCCTGTGGCAACTCCTCCTTCCACAAATAATACATCAGTTGGTGGAAGCCCTCCTACTGCACCGTTACCATCTTCTCCCGCAGAGAAACCAACTGCAGGATCCACAACTCCTGGTCCAAACATTACCGCGGGTGCAACATCCAGAGGATCCGGGGGGATAGGAACAGGAGGTGCAGTAGCAGTTGGCATTGTTGTGGGATTTTTGGCACTTAGTCTTGTGGTACTGGCTGTGTGGTACAGACAGAAAAGAAAGAGAAGAGGTGGATCAACTGTTGCTTACGTAATGCCCTCACCGTTTTCCTCCCAAGGTTCAGGTAATGCTTCGAACTGGCTCTTTTTTTTCTATGCTATGCTAGTTCTGGTTGCTTGATGTTACTCAAATCACAAGTTTATTCATTGATTTGTGATTTTAGGTATTTGACTGCTCCGTTGAATCTTATTCCTTCAGTTTGATTGGATTGAAACAATCATAATTCAAATAAAGACATTGTCTTCTATTCTTAAAAAGAACAAAAATATTTTGCATGTCATTCTAATATGATCCCTTTTGTGGTGCAAGCTGGATAATACTTCTGCACTTATTATACTCAACAGAATTATGTGAAATGTCCGAGAAAACCTTTATCCAGATAACCATATCCATCGAGTTATATGCTTATATTTGTTGGGCTTTTGGCATTCTTATAAACTGCAAAACGGGAGGTCAAGGGATAGAGTAAATGAGGACTTAATGGCCCAGTTCATTTGGCATTTTCAAACTTTTTCCTGCTGTTCTTTTTCACAATTCGGAATTTTAAATACGCCCCTAATTAGTTGTGAAATTGGAAAATCTTTTTGACAATAATAATCAAACAGCAAAAGATTATTGTATCGTAAGTGCACACTATATAAGAGGCAATCTTCGAGAACAAACAAAATAAATAAATAACATAGAAAGGTTTAAAGAACACTAAACAAACATGTGAATCTGCCACTCTGATTCATCTCAAAGTTTAGATCCTTATCACAAACTGGATCTTATCCGGCTCCTGAAAAAAATGTTCTCTTTTCCTAAGGAGCACTATGACATTCAAGTACTGTTCTTCCTTGTCATGATTGACTTCTGACAATTAACACAGTCCGAAACCTTATTCTTTATTTGCTTTTGAACCATATATATTTAAAATATGCGTCCATTTTGTGAATTGGTTGCCTCAAGTTGATTTTACTTATATATGCTTCACAGAGTCATCTTTCTTGAGGGCCCAACGCTCAACTCATCTAACTGGAAGTGCTTCCGGAGGCAACTTCGTATACTCACCGGAGCCTGGGGGTGTAGGCAATTCAAGGTCATGGTTCACCTATGAAGAATTGGCTGAGGCCACAGATGGATTTTCAGAAAGTAATCTTTTGGGTGAAGGTGGTTTTGGCTGTGTTTACAAAGGACTTCTGGTGGACGGAAGAGAAGTCGCTGTTAAACAATTGAAAATTGGTGGTAGTCAGGGGGAGCGCGAGTTCAGAGCTGAAGTTGAGATCATCAGTCGAGTGCACCATCGTCATTTGGTTTCACTTGTTGGTTACTGTATATCTGAGCATCAGAGATTGCTCATTTACCAATATGTGCCAAACAACACCCTTCATTACCATCTCCATGGTATGACCTTATTTTTTTAAAGTCACCATTATATATATATATATATATATATATATATTGGCAATCTCACACTTTCCTGTACTTCCTGGCAGGTGAAGGTAGACCAGTCATGGACTGGGCAACCCGAGCCAGAGTTGCTGCCGGTGCAGCTCGTGGAATAGCTTACCTGCATGAAGACTGTAATTTTCTTCTTATGACTCAACCTTTTTGTCCTTCTCATACTTCCAAACTTAGTATCCTGAAAATTTGCTGATCTGGATAAATTACTTCATTATCAGACTGGTCAGTTACAACTAACATGCTTCTCACGCATGGACAAGCTTGTTTGGTTGTATTCTGCAATCATAAGTATAAAGTCAATATTCTGCTCTGTTGTAGTGCTACATGAGAAGATTCTCTCCATCGTAAATTTATTTAAGAATCTGAATTTCTTCGAATAAGTACGAAAAATACCAATAATCAAAGAGAAAATTTGATTGTTAGTAATGCTTGCTATTGCCCCACTTAAGTTGAGTTGTTGATGCAGTACCAGTAGGAAAAAGGTGATAAGATAAAGAAGCCAAAGAGGGAGATGAGAACTATAGGAGGAAAATCATATCAGTTAATAATTTTTGATAAGAATCATTTAATAATTTATTAAGTCTGAATATTAGATAACATCAAAGGATTGACCAATTCTATTACCTATATGGAAAATGAATCTTGATAAAATACAGACATACTCGCCATCTAAAATGCCGAAAATACATGAATGGGTATAGTCACGAACCTATTACGGGGATCCTCCCCTTTGACCCATCTACCCCTTCATGATCCCCTCAGTTGTCCGGGTTACATACTCCCTCGGTCTCTAATTGAGTGTCCTTTTTTAGTTTTTCGCAAAAATTAAGGAAGTTGATTTTTAGGCCTTTTGTAGTAGTGCAAATACATGAATACTCTTCAGTGAACACTATAGCTTGCATATGCACATTGGACATGATAGATAGCAAAGGTTAATATAATAAATTTAGGAACACTCATTTTGGGACAAATTTTTTTAAAAAAAGGGGCATTCAATTAAGGACGGAGGGAGTAGTTTTCTAGGACTGTTTTTTAACTCGATATTAGCACCTGCTGGAACATTTCCCCTAATTTCCTTTTCTTGGTATCAGGTCATCCCCGGATTATTCACAGGGACATTAAGTCATCAAATATTCTCTTGGATAACAACTTCGATGCTCAGGTACTTTTTCTTCTTCGGCCTAATTTCAAAATCCTATGGTTTTCTCTAAAAGTTTGTGTACCATTTTATTTTCCTCAAACTAATTCCTTTGCTTTACTAGCAATTAGTGCGATTAATATGCAAATTCTCTCTTCGACAGGTTGCAGATTTTGGGCTAGCCAAGTTAGCTATGGATAGTAATACGCATGTGACTACACGTGTGATGGGAACTTTTGGGTCAGTAATTCAGTTCGGGGATATCATAAGTTCATCACCATGAAAATTGAATTCCAAATAATGTAGTGGAAAATTGGGTAGGTAAATCTGATGAATGCCTCCGTTTGCTTTTCCAGATATATGGCCCCAGAGTATGCCTCAAGTGGAAAGCTGACTGAGAAGTCCGATGTTTATTCATATGGGGTTGTGCTTTTAGAGCTCATCACTGGCCGTAAGCCTGTGGATGCTTCTCAACCATTGGGTGATGAGAGCCTAGTTGAATGGGTAAGCATCATGAACATTATTATTTGTATTGAAACATCCCTTGCAATGTCAGACTATTATGTTTCATCAAGTACAATATATCTTTCAGGCTCGACCGTTGCTTGCACAAGCACTTGACAAGGAAGAGTTTGAAGAATTGGTGGACCCAAGGCTGGAAAAGAACTATATACGGGTAGAGATGTTTCGGATGATCGAAGCAGCTGCAGCTTGTGTACGTCATTTAGCTTCAAAGAGACCAAAAATGAGTCAGGTACTCTACTAGTCAAATTGCTTTACGATATTCCTTTCTTCTTTCACTGATAACTTCCATTAATGCTAACCATAAGATGTAGCCCATTGGTAGTCCTTGGGCTTACAACATTTGAGGTCTAAAGTTCAATCTCTTCCTCACCCCTTAAAGACACCCAACCCACCTTATAAAAAAGAAAAGTAAGAAAGAAAGAAAGAAGAAGAGGAATAAGAAGAAACACCTTTCATAACTGTTTCCCTTTGCAGGTGGTGAGAGCGTTAGACTCAATCTATGAGCTCTCAGATCTAACGAATGGGATGAGACCTGGTCAAAGTGAAATTTTTGATTCAAGGGAACAATCTGCACAAATTAGATTGTTTCAAAGGATGGCCTTCGGTAGTCAGGATTATAATAGTTCAGAATTTTTCAATAATTCTCAGAGCAGCTGGAGGAGTTAAGAGTACAATAGTTGTCTTATGATAGTCAGACACCATGAATTCATAGGTGGAAGAAGAATCATATAGCTGTCTAGGCCAATATTATTGTAATGGAATATTTGGCAAGTTCGAAACATTCTTTAGTTGGAAGCATTCCCAGCTTCAACCTGGTCTCAGGATGATTTTTGACGTCTCCATCGAGAGTCCAGATCTTGTAATTAGGTCCTGCTGTGCTTTTGATGGAAAGTCTTGTGCAAATTTTCCATGTAATTTTTTTTGTCACAGATTCACTGCTAACATGGTTGTAAACATTTTTTGGCACCCTAACTCTTGTGTAGTATAATTTGTTGATTCATTATATCATCATTCAATTTTTGTTTTTCTTCAATTGGCAGTCTACCATCCTGTTACTGCTGTATGGTAAGTGACTTTGCATTATTCCTAGTAAAGAATGGCACTTTATTACTGTCAACGCCCATTCCTGAAAGTCATTCCCACAACGAACGCTCATGCTCTATGTGCATGTCCTTCCGCACTTGACCAAAAAGCACGTGGGTATTGTTAGTGCTCGGCTCGGTGGTAGTTGGTGATATTTTTTTCCCACATTTATCCTATATAATGGGATCAAGGTAAGTTCAAGGCGGGCCTGGCTTGACTTTAAGGAGAGATGGATCCGTCGCCTGTCCAAGGCTCCCAACTATTTTCCCCTCCAAATCTGTCTCCACAACCACCATTAGCATCTTCTCCTCACCCCCTCCCCTCCAGGGGCAATCAACTCCACCTCCTTGGCTCCTTCCCCTTGAGTCGTTCCTCCCACTCCATCACCACCCCTAAATACTCAGTCACCACCTCCCCCCCAATTCTCCACCACTACCACTAGCAAAGCCACCAGAAAGTTCTCCTCTGTCTTCTCAGATAAATCCCCCCCTCTCCTCATTCGAGTCCTCCACCATCTAGTGCTTCCACTTCATCGCCTCATCAATTGGTGGAAACCCTCCTACGAGTACCATTACCATCTTTTCCTTTAGAGAAACCAACTACAAGATCAACAACTCCTGGTTCCAACACTACCGCGGGTACAACATTCAGGGGGATAGGAACAGGAGGTGTCGTGGCAGTGGCATTGTTGTGGGATTTTTGGCACTTTAATCTCGTGGTACAGACAGAAAAGAAAGAGAAAGAGGTAGATCAACTGTACGTTGCTTACTTAATGCCCTGATCACCTTTTCCTCCCAAGGAATGGGAAATATTATTCTAATATGATTATACTCCCTCCCTTCCCCAAAAAAAAAAAAAAAATCTCATTTGACAAGTCAAATTTTTTAAAATTGTAGTTTTACTTGCATGTACCTTCTTCAAATTAAGCTAAAATATTAAAGTACTATCTTTAGAAATTAGACTTTTATTTTTTATTTTTAAACAAATCAAAGAGGAAAGTGAGACTGTTTTTTTTTTTTTTTTGACGAAGGGAGTACTTCTTTACGTACTTGTTATACTCAACAGAATTACTTCGGTATATGAAATGTCCGATTGTTATACTCAACACAATTACTCCGGTATATGAAATGTCCGATCCTTGTCGGACCATTTTATTTAAAAACCTTTATCCAGAAACCTATATAAAGGAGTAAGAACAACTCTAACCCAAAACACCATATTTGTAATTTGGTGCAGTTTCAGCACCAAAATAGTGCAATTTCAGCACTGACAACTTTTCCAACTCTAACCCATTACACCAAATTTTACACAAGAAAAAATATTTCTTAGCATATTCTATTTTCATTTTGTTTAATTTATTTATCAAAATAATTCGATTGACATACAAGTATTTGAAAGTACCATAAAATCATTACAATCCATAAAAAATATATCGAAAATCATACCACTTGATATTTAAAAACAAATACATCATGATAAAACAAGCATTACATCTATTTTAAATGTGAAATTATTATTTTTAAATAATTTAGTGTGGTTCATTTATTTATTGATAATATATAGTACAAAATAATTTACAAAAGGTTAATTAATTATAAATTATTGAATTTATAATGCTCAATATTTTAAAATAAATCATATAAATTAATTATTATATTTATTAATGCTCAATAGTCAATATCTTAATAAAAATTAATAACATTCCACAAGTGAGTGTTGCAAACTAGATTCAATGGATTAACGTTTTTTGAAATTAGTTACTGTAATTGATTTGATTTCTTTTAAACTAAATATTTTATATATTTTATTATTATTATATATATTATATATTATGATACAATAAGACAAAAGTATAGAGTATTTAATTCAAATAATTTTTTCTCATTTTTATTTACACGATATATTTTCCCCCTCTTGTTTTTATGTTGATATTCATTCATTCTTTCTTTCCTTTTCTTTTTGTTTATAAAACATCTTCTTCTTTTTTTTTAAACCTTTGGAAGAAAAAATATTAATTTTAGAACCAAAAAAAAAAAAAACCATTTATGTTCTAACACCAACTATCATTAAAGATTTCTCAACATTTTAAAAAATCTTAGAGAAGACGATTGAAGTTAATTTGATTAGAAATCAAATGACAATTAGTGATAATAAAAAAATTTACATTTTCCTTTCGAACTACAATGATAATTTTGTCCTAAAAATAATATAATGACAAAATATAAAGATTGGTCGGAGTATAATGGAAAATTTTATAGCCAAAAAAAAAAAAAAGAGTATAATGGAAAATTGGACTGTTTTACAGATATTTTACTGCACTAGTTTGCTTTCTTTGAGTGAACAACGGAAGGTAGCCGCAACAGTGGGACTTCTTACGACAGAACTTTGTAGAACAAACATAGGAGTCGACGACTCTGTTTGAAATCACACACACACAAAATGGGGGAAGAAGAAGATCCGCAGAAGATAAAGAGAATAGCTGCGGCGGCGTACGACTATGATAACGACCCGAGATGGGCGGATTACTGGTCCAACATCCTCATCCCTCCTCACATGGCTTCTCGCTCCGATGTCGTCTCCCACTTCAAACGCAAGTTCTACCAGCGGTTCATTGTTCGTAACCCTCTTCACTTCTTCCTCTGTAACTTTATTCCTAAATTCAACTTAAGTGTATATGTGATATGCTGCTGTTCTTGTTTTAATTTCACTGAATTTATTTCGGGATTTGTAATCCTACTTAAACTATTGTCCCATCGGCGCTGAAGCTTACTCCGACAGTCTCATTTTTGCATCGGCCGTCTTTTATTTATCTTCTGTTCTTGTTTGCTGATCTGATCTTGAATTTGGCTCGCCTGGACTTCCCTATTCAATTCCCAATGTCATGTTACCATAACTGAACTTGAAATGTGTTATATGGGGTTTTAGCATTGATTGGGTGCGTTTGTTTGTTATTGAGCAGGACTAATTTCGATATTCTTGGCATTGAAGTTTAATTTACAACTGACTTAGTTAAACAAAAAAAGAATTCAAGAAATAGACTGAAATTGAAATCATAATCCTTTGTGGTATTTCTTTTAGGGTTTTTGTAATTACATTAGTAAGTTACAGTTCTCTTGTCCTTTTCTTCTTCAACTGTTGAGTATCTGCTTAGCTTATAACATTGATTTTGGAATATGAATCCAATTCTAGTGTGCCTAATTGGGGTATTGGATTTCCTATATGGTCAATAGTGAATTTGGGCTTCAAATCATTGGTTTTCATTTCGTAATTGTGGTGTAGTTCTAAGTTTACTAGCATTTCTTGTTATTGTTGCTTAGGAGATTATCTGCATCTGTCTTGTTTTCCCCTTGCATTCGAATCTATTCTGGAATATTGGCGCTTCGACTGTGGAGCTTGACTTACACCTCAAGCAGGCAAGCAGGCTATATGGAATTTCATTTGGATAAATGAATGCAGTTTGGGAGTCCTTGTGACTAATCCTAGAGTGACCGGGGAGGAATTCACTACTTTCTTTTGGGAGCTTTTCGTTGAGAGGGTTAGATTAGATTTAGGCCTTTTATTGGGGTCCTATCAAGTTAGAAGAAAAAGCTGTTTGGAAAGACCATTTTCTGAGGAGGAGATTAAGAGGTTGTTTTCTCTATGGATGGTCATGGGGCTAAAGCTCCTGGCCTTGAAGGTTTGATGATTACACTATTGACTTTTTTCACAAGTCTTGGATTATCCTTAAAGAGTATTTTTTGAGGGTCTTGTGACTTGTCTGTCTTCTATGGTAATGACATTGTCGCTGAGAGCACAATTCCACTTTCATCACGCTTGTACATGAGAAACCGCTCTATTAGAGTCTCTAAATTCAGAGCCAAAAGTCTCTTGACTATTGTCTTTAAGAAAGAGTGTTCTATTAGAGTCTACTACTTCAGACCCATTAATCTCTTGACTAGTGTGTATTAGATTTTGGGGAAAGTTCTTGCCATTGGGTGCTTGGGGATACCATTGCTACCACTTAGAGTGATTTTGTAGGAGGGCGTCAGATCATTGATGTTGCGCTTATAGCCAATGAGATGGTTGAGGATGTGGAGAGTAAGTGATAGACTAGCCTAATGTTAAGTTGGATTTTGAAAATGCGTATAATGGGTTGAATTGGTTGTCGCCAGACAAGGTAATGGAAGATAAGGGAGGAAAAGGTTTCAGTAGGAGATGGAGGAAATGGATTATAGGTTGTCTTTCATTGTCTTGTTATTCGGTTATTGTTAATGGGGAGCCCAAATATTGGTTATCGGCCTTTAGAGGGTTATGCCAAGGAGACCCCTTATCTCCTGTTCTTTTTCACTTTGATTGTTGATGTGTTGAGTAGGATGATTACCAGGGCTACTGTGGTTGGTTGATTTAGGGTTGTCTGGTTGATAAAGAGCCAAGAGGACCTTAGAGTTTCTCACCTTCAGTTTACAAATGGTACTATTCTGTTTTCTACTAACAACGCTAGTAATATTCGGGTGTTTTGAATAGTTTCCAGGTTTTTGAGCATATTTCAGGGTTAGTAGTCAATATCTCCTACTGGTGTATTTCTGGTACTAACATTGACTGTGTTCTTGAGTATGCGTCCACGTCCTTGTCGGCTGTAGGCTGTAGGGTGCAAGATCTTCTTTTTCACTATCTTGGGATGCCTTTGGAGGCAATCCGAGTTGGTCTGTTACTGGGACCCGTTTGTTGATAGGATAAGCAGAAGATTAGATGGTCAAAAGGGGGTTTTTTATTTTCTGTAGGGGGAAAAGTTTCTTTGTTCACATCCTGTCTGTCAAGTGTGTCAGCTTACTTTTTATTCCTTTCTAAAATTCCTGTTATTTTGGCCTCTAATATTAAAAAGTTGATAAGAGACCATCTTTGGTCGGGGTGGGAGAGGGTAAGAGGAATCATTTAGTGACGGGGGAGGTCTTGGCTTGAAAACTTAGTGCTCAAGAACAATTTTTTGGTTAAATGGCTCTGTCGATTTCCCCTTCAACCGACTTCTCTTGGCATCATGTGATAAGAAGCGAATTTGGGCTCTCTCAGAATGGTTGGGATGCGAAACCTTCAGTCTTCACTTTCCATGTGAGTCTTTGTAAATCTATATTCCATTTATCTTATCATTTCTTCCCCCGTATATCATATAGAGTTGGGAATGATCATAACATTCATTTCTAGGAGAATGCTTGGGTTGGGGCTGGCCTCCTGCTAATGGTTTTCCTCATCTTTTTCAGTTATCTTCTCTTCACGGGGCTTCTATGGCTAGTTTCGTTTATTGTGCTTGTACAATCTTTGCTTCGGATTTTCACTCTTTTTGAAATCTAAACGAGAGAAGTTGGTGAACTCTTATCTCTTGCTCCACTTTTGGGGAATGTCCTTTTAGAGGATATTGCTGATAGTCGCATTTGGAGTCTCAGTCAGTTAGGCGTTTATAGTAGTCTATCTCTCTAGGCTTTCCTGTGTTGCTCAAAATATCCCTTGCCTTTTCATTTACTTGGAAGACGAAAATCCCTTTGAAAGTTAGATATATGGCAAGCTCAATACTAGCGATTGCAGTCAAAAGAGATGTCAAATGGGATTGAGTCCAGATATGTTCTTTTATTTTTCTTTGCATGCTGGCTAGTGAGTTGCATCAACACCTTTTCCTTAATTGTAGCAGGACTTGGCTTTTGTAGAGTTGCTTGTTTGCAGCAGTGAGTCTTGGGTTAGTTCCCACACTGTTGTGGATGTGTTGTTCCAAAATGAAAGGGTTTTGGAAAAGGAAAAGAGAGACAAACACTTTGGAATGGTCTTATTTTTGCCATTCTTTTGTGTTTTTGGGTTGAAAGGGATTCTAGAATCTTTGAGGACAAGAAGCTTACGCTGAATCTGCTTTAGGGGTGTGTGATTTTTTGGTGTCTGTTTGGGCTGCTACGGCATTGAGTAAGTTTAGAGGCCTGCCTTTGATGTGGCGAGAGATATGGAAGGCTGCTCTTGGATGTTAGTTTGTGTCATGTATTGGTTTCATTTTGGTTGTGTCTTTTTTTCATGTTGGTTGTGATGGTGGATATCTTATCCACAACTGTATTTTCTTCTTATCTATATGAAATTTTCTTTTGCTCGATTTTATAGTTTTCTTAATTCTTCTTTGACGCTACATTACACTACTCACTCTTTTTGGAAGCTTTTCTTGTCCAGTCTTATTTTTCTTTATAATTTTTCTTGTTGGAACTTGGTCTTGTAGTATATATACCCTGTTCAGTATTCACAGTCCTATGCATTTCAATCTGATTTTTTGAAAATTTGTAGGAGTAAAAGCATACTAACAATTAGCACACAACACAAGTTTATCTGCCGCTCTAATGCTTTTTTGGTCTTCTGGTGGCTGGGTTCAGACATTAACTATTCTTTTCTTTTGTTTTCCCCTACCTAGTTCCTTTGTTCATTTTCCTACCTAACTATAGAGAAAAGTACGAGTGCATGAGGAAAATAGCCCTTAGACAATAATGTTTTGCTTGAGGGGACTGATTCTGTCATGGGCTGCAAACTGTATCAGTGTTCTTTTATCATTGATGATAATCGCTCACTCAAGCGTTGGCAATTTTAATGAATCTTTCTTAGACGTTCCTTGCTATGTAACGTGCTGACTGCCCTCTGATGTATCTTCCTTTGCAGGATCCTGATCTTCTTGTTGAAGCAATGTCTACAAACAGTTCCTCACAGTCTGCAAGATCGTCAACACCACCATCATCAACTTCGAATGACCGAGCACAACCACGCTACTCAGGTATAAAATTATCAGATTCTTAGTTATCATTGCAAAAAGAACATGATCACGCCAAACTTCAGATTAAGGATCAGCTGCTGTTCTTTATCCTTCGCTCTTCTAATTGAACGCAGTTTAACTTTCTTTCTCTAGGGTCAACTGCTGGGGCAGCACGGGCATCTACAGCTCCCCCTCAAAATCCCGCTTCTTTGAGGTGGGATCGGCAAACAATACAATTTTCTGTCAATGCCTGGGTAATTATTTTACTCATAAATACCTTTATGTAACTACCACATGGACGTGTGAAGGAATTTCCAAATAAATGTGACTGTGGCCTTGGTCTGAAATGGAAAGTGTTAGTGGATCTTTTGTTTCTGATTCTAAACTTCATGTAGTAGTGAAACATTGTTTTAATTTGCAAGCTTATCCTTGTTCACCATCTAAAGTTTATAACCTGGGTAGGTCTGTTAAATCGAGGTTTGGGGAGGTGGGCTGGCTTTAGGCAGAAGTTGACATATCACTGGGTGTTTTTATTTTTTAATTTTGCTCTCTCTCTCTCTCTCTCTCTCTCTCTCTCTCTCTCTCTCTCTCTCTCTCTCTCTCTCTCTCTCGGAGTGTGTTTGTGTGTGTATGTGTATGTGTGGCTGTGGGGGAGGGGGTGGAAGGGAGGGGGCAAAGGGAGGCGGTATTTGGGGAGGTGGGCTGGCTTTAGGCAGAAGTTGACGTATCATTGGGTGTTTTTATTTTTTAATTTTGGTCTCTCTCTCTCTCTCTCTCTCTCTCTCTCTCTCTCTCTCTCTCTCTCTCTCGGAGTGTGTTTGTGTGTGTATGTGTGGCTGTGGGGGGGAGGGGGGTGGAAGGGGAGGCGGTATTTCATCACAACTCTTATAAATATGTCTTTCTGTACTGAGATGTCTACCTGTTCGAAAATGCTACAGTTTGCCTGCTAACCAGTTTGCCTATTGCTAAGATCTCTCTATAAACTTTTTTTTTTGACAAGTATATACTTCTTCTTGCAGGTCTTGGTTGTGGCTGTGCTTGCTATGATTCCTCTTGTACCAAGAAGTCTTTCTAATAGGGCAACTCGGCTCTCCTTTTTGGGCACTGCATGCTCTTCACTGTATTCGCTGTATGCATTATATGGGGTAATTTTGTGTTTTACCTTCTGAATTTATAGCATATAGTTATTTTACTGAATAATGATGATTCTGTGATGCTCTGACTAACCATTTATAGTTTGCAGAAACCAAGGGCATGGAGTTTGCAGGCTGTGCAAGTGTGGCTACAGTCAGTAATTGCAACGAAGGATTTTATCTACTTCGTTTACTGCCTAACTTTTGTCACTTCACATCTTAACCTCAAATGTTAGTATTACTTGGCAGCTTCGATTTCACTTCTGATCATAATTTTCTTGAAATGATGTACGTGCTATGACGATGTCGAATATGTTTTGCAGTCGCTCTTCTTCCCATCTTATGCCGAGTTCTGGAGCACGTTGTGAAGTTCATTAGACGTAATTTTAGCAGTTCCTCCTTGTACAGGTAGGAAGTTATAATTATTATGGATTTGATTTGCTTATATACTTGCTTGCCTTCAATTTAGCGGGTTTGGGTTCCTTCGATTTACATCTTTTTTTGTTGTGCACTTTGATGCGCATTCATGGGCTAGTTATGCACTTCTGGAGTAGTTAATCTGGATCTGGTTGACAGGTCAATATGTTGACAGCTGCTTACTACTTTACTTGAATATCAGTGATAAACAAGTTTTTGGACTGTTAGGTTCTAGTTAAATTATCAGATGCACATTTAGTACGTAGATATTCGTTGGTGTGTTTTGACAAATTGATGCATGAGCTTGCTGCTCCTTGAGATGCGAAGTGTGTTTAATAAACTTCTCTCTTTCTCACTCTCTCTCGCTGCTCATGTGCTGAAAGGAAATTACTGTAGTTGACTGTTATTACAGATAATTGGATGTAAGGGTTGTTGTGGTTAACTGAAAAATGAAAACCTAATTAAGTCTGATGCTTGCACATTACCCCAGAGATGTACTTTTGTTGACATCTAACAGTGGAGTATTCTTAACAAGGTTAGAAGAAACTTAGATAATCAGACTGAGATGTATACTGATGGGATCCTCCCAGAAACCTATTCCACATGTCTCCCACGTTAGCCCGAGTGGGCCCCATCTCACACAACGACCAACCGCAGCCCGTCGTCGAGGTAGTCGAGTATATCAACCGAGGACTTTGTCAAAGGCTCATGGTGAAGTCCCAACTAAAGCTCGCCAACAAAGCTATCACCCGAGTTTAACCTCGGTGGATCTTCACCAAATGTCCTCGGCGACCTCGGCAGATCTCCACAGGCATCCTCGCCATACTCATATTAGAACCTCGATTTCCAGGTTATCCTCGGTATGAAGTCAACATCAGGCATTTAATGTTGGCGGCGTGTCAGCGCATTCCCTGGAAGAGGCAAAGACCTTCCAGCTAAGAAAAGAGATTTCTTCACAACCAAGTAACGGTAGCATTTATGGTTTCTCCTCATTCCCCACGGAAGCTTCCATTCGTCCCCGCAGACCGACAGAGGGATGGGTTCTCCTCTACCGCTCCCGGAAACCGGTGACTCACTCAAAAACCCTCCCATGCACGCCATCCTTGGCTATATAAGGAAGAATATTCCTTCATTAAAACCAAGCGGCATTTACTCTAAAGAGACCAAAATACTGAGAAACCATTTATTGCTAAAACATTGAACTCTCTCATATTTATTGTGTTGAACAGTCCAAGCATTAAACACTACATTATCCATATATTATCCAAACATTATTCATATACTTACTCTCACGCCGGAGGGAGATAGTCGGGCAAACCCCCGACATCCTTGACGGTGTTTTTCTGTCTCATCACAGAACCACCATTCACACACGACGGTTTGGTCTCGACAAAAGACGCCTATCGAGAGCCGGGCCCGACTGTGGCTAGCAACACACGTGGATCCGACGTGGTCACCAAAACCTTTTTGGCGTGATCAGTTTGGTTCCGTTGTCGGGACCCTCAAATAACCTCGACGAACAAGTGAGATGGCGACTAGCAAACAAATACCTGTTAAACAAACTCCTCCCGCAACTGCCTCAATAACTCACCGAGCAAAGTCTCCAGCGAAGAAAACCACGGAGCGAGCTATGGAGACCACTTCAAACCCCATTCTGGAAACACCTGCTAAAATAACGGGAGAGCCGAGGACAACAAAAGTCACTCAGGGAACCCAGAAGAAAGCCCAGGCCGAAAAGGGTAAAAAGACGAATAGTGGCCGCCTAAGGGAAAGCCCGCAAACGAGCAACGCCGCCGTAGGGGCCATTGCTCGCACCAATATGGAAGCTACAGCTCGGCCAGAACAGAGGATCCTCACACAGAAAGAGTGGGATCTAGCCGAACTAGAGCATATCCGTAAGGAGAAAGCGTCCTTGGAGAAACAAAGAGAGCTAGAGACACGCGAGTTCGAGCTAGCTCGCAGGTTGGAAGCTCCCCCGCAAAATGATCAGGAAGATATTCGACGGAAAGATGTAAACCCTGGCAGATCGGCGAGAGGATCTGAGGCGAGGTCTTATCTGCGAACAACCGGTTCCAGTGCGACCCGAATAAGCATTCATGAACGGATCGAAAGACCAGCCAGAGAGGCTCAAAGAGTTAGCGCTCAAGACAAGCTAACTAAGCATGATAAAAGAGCTCGCCCTAAGCAGAGCGTGCACGGCAGACTCTCTTACACTTTGGTGTCGCTGGGAGAATCAGAACAAAGGGGGCGAGGAGAGTCATCTCGAGGAAGGTTGGCACATCGAGCACGATCGCCCACACCAGAGAGAAGTGAGGCTCAATCAGATGCCACATCCCACAAAAGACGAAAGGGAAACGACCTTCCTCCCCGACCACCTCGTAATAATAAAGGTGCAACTTCAGATGAAGAGTTGCTCCAGAAACTCCAAACAAGACTCGACGCACTGGAGTCCGGAAAGCTCGATAGTAGAACAAGGGACCAGTTTGCCCCGTTCTGCAAGCGCATCAGGGAAACCTCACCAGACTCACGCCTCAAACTCCCCGCGCTTAAATCTTATGAGGGAAAGACGAATGCAAAAGAGCACGTGTCAAGCTTTGAAGCCAAAATGGGGATCTGCTCGAGTAAACTAGACCTATGGTGCAAAGCCTTCTTAAGCACTTTTGAGGGCGCGGTGTTAAAATGGTTCGAAGAACTCGAACAGAGCTCAATACCCGACTGGCATGAGTTCAAAGCCTCGTTCCTAAGCAAATTCTCTGCCGCGGGGGATACCGAAAAGCTAGTCAGACCTCGCCAAAGTACAGCAAGGCGAAGACGAATCCCTGGTCGCATACTTAAAAAGGTTCCGAGCTGTGGCCGAGGAACTCCAGAATGTGCCCGACAAAATGATTATTCTCTGCTTCGAGGCAGGAATCCAGCCGGGCATGATGTCACACGTGTTCAACATCCAGCCACCAGCCTCAAGTGCAGCCATGTATCTAGCCGCGCAGAAGATCGGAGAAACAGAGGGTAGCATTGAGGCCAAGGCACTAAAGAAAGGGACGTCAACATCGGCCGATAAGACTACTGAGGCGAAAGTTCACATATCGACGTTAAAAGCAACGCCGAGGAGAGATAAGAATAAAGCCCCAATAGCAGAAGAACACTATACACCCTTGAATGAAACAAGAGAGCACATCATGAACGTGCTTCTCCGAGAAAATAAATTGGAACGACGCCGCCCAATGGCAAAGGTGGACTATCAGCGCAACCCAAACAAGAGGTGTGCATACCACAAAGAGAATGGTCACGACATAGAGGAATGCTTCCAGTTAAAAAGGGAGATCCAGAAGCTGATAGATCGAGGATCCCTCAAGAGATTCAAGCTCGGTGGAGCTCGACAGGCAAACCAGCCCAGAAATCCTCCTAGGGACAATCCCCTTGAAGAAGACGCCGATGTGCACACCATCGAGGGAGATGCGAGGAGCATAACACAGCTCAAGGACACCATCCATAGCCTGGACAAAGTGTTCAGCCCGCTGCCTCACAGGAAGGAGGAGGGTATCACGTTCTATCCCAGCAAGCTTGCAACGAATCCCACAGCCAAAGAACAACCATTGACTCTTCGCATTCAGATCGGGAGCTGGTTTGTCAGAAGAGTGCTAATCGATACTGGGGCAGGGCGGAATGTCATGGTCTATGACTGCTTCAAAGCACTGGGATTCAGGGATGCTCACCTTAGTCCAAGCGGAGTAACACTCGAGGGATTCACGGGACACAGGGTCTCGGTCAAAGGTGTCATAACTCTCCAAGTCACCCTCGGGGACGGTGATCAGAGTAGGATCGAGGATGTGGCTTTTCAAGTGCTAGACCTCGCCTCCCCCTACATGCAATACTGGGCTGCCCGCCCAGATAAAATTCGACATGATCTCCTCGCCAGCCCATCAGAGAATCAAGTTCTCGACCAGTGGAGGAACAGGCATGATGAAAAATGATCCACGGAGTACCCTTGTATACCTGAAGCTGGTCAGGCAAAATGAAGAGAAAATGAGAAAGAAGGGAACCGCATCACCAATAAAGAAGTTCCTCGAAGATCTCCCCGCCGGAGTAGGAACGAGCCAGACAAGTCAGAGCGACCCCGATTCCCAAAAATAGCAGTTAAAGCGAGCTAGGAAAACCAGCTCGCCAGAAGGGGACGGAAATTCAGAAATGCCCGAGGAAGACCTGTCAAAACCCGCTCCAAGGCAAAGAGATCGACCCCATGACAAAATGATTGTGGTAGAAAGCTTGGATAACCGCAATGAGCCCGACATCCTACCCCACGAAGACTTGGACGAGGTAGTCGTGAATTTCGACTATCCGGACCAAAGAATCAAGGTAGGAAGGGAAATATCTCTCGCCGAAAGGGAGGAGATCATCGAATTTCTGAGGGCAAACACCGACGTCTTTGCTTGGACGGTCGAGGACATGGAAGGCATAGATGAAGAGATCGCCGCATCATGCTCGATGTGCCGACCTTCCTCGGGATGACTCTCCTCGCCCCCTTTGTTCTAATTCTCCCAGCGATACCAAAGTGTAAGAGAGTCTGTCGTGCACGCTCTGCTTAGGGCGAGCTAGCCTGTCTTGAGCGCTAACTCTTTGAGCCTCTCTGGCTGGTCTTTCGATCCGTTCATGAATTCTTATTCGGGTCGCACTGGAACCGGTTGTTCGCAGATAAGACCTCGCCTCAGATCCTCTCGCCGATCTGCCAGGGTTTACATCTTTCCGTCGAATATCTTCCCGATCATTTTGCGGGGAGCTTCAACCCGCGAGCTAGCTCGAACTCGCGTGTCTCTAGCTCTCTTTGTTTCTCCAAGGACGCTTTCTCCTTACGGATATGCTCCAGTTCGGCTAGATCCCACTCTTTCTGTGTGAGGATCCTCTGTTCTGGCCGAGCTGTAGCTTCCATATTGGTGCGAGCAATGGCCCCTACGGCGGCGTTGCTCGTTTGCGGGCTTTCCCTTAGGCGGCCACTATTCGTCTTTTTACCCTTTCCGGCTGGGCTTTCTTCTGGGTTCCCTGAGTGACTTTTGTTGTCCTCGGCTCTCCCGTTATTTTAGCAGGTGTTTCCAGAATGGGGTTTGAAGTGATCTCCATAGCTCGCTCGTGGTTTTCTTCGCGAGACTCGCTCGGTGAGTTATCGAGGCGCCATGGAGGAGTTTGTTTAATGTATTTGTTTGCTAGTCGCCATCTCACTTGTTCGTCGAGGTTATTTGAGGGTCCCGACAACGGAACCAAACTGATCACGCCAAAAAGGTTTTGGTGACCACGTCGGATCCACGTGTGTTGCTAGCTTACGGCCGGGGCCGGCTCTCAATAGGCGTCTTTGTCGGGACCAAACCGTCGTGTGTGAATGGTGGTTCTGTGATGAGCAGTAAAAAACACGTCGAGATGTCGGGGGTTTGCAGACTATCTCCCTCCGGCGTGAGAGTAAGTATATGAATAATGTTTGGATAATATATGGATAATGTAGTGTTTAATGCTTGGACATTCAACACTATAAATATGAGAGAGTTCAATGTTTTAGCAATAAATGGTTTCTCAGTATTTTGGTCTCTTTAGAGTAAATGCCGCTTGGTTTTAATGAAGGAATATTCTTCCTTATATAGCCAAGGATGGCGTGCATGGGAGGGTTTTTGAGTGAGTCACCTGGTTTCCAGGGAGCCGGTAGAGGAGAACCCGTCCCTCATCGGTGCGGGACGGACGGAAGTTTCCGTCCAGGAATGAGGAGAAGCCATAAATGCTACCGTTACTTGGTTGTGAAATCTCTTTTCTTATTTGGAAGGTCTTTGCCTCTTCCAGGAATGCGTGACACGTGCCACATTAAATGCCGATGTTGACTTCATACAGGGATAACTGGAAATCGAGGTTCTAATATGAGTATGGCGAGGATGCCTGTGGAGATCTGCCGAGGACATTTGGTGAAGATCCACCGAGGTTAAGCTCGGGTGATAGCTTTGTTGGCGAGCTTTAGTTGGGACTTCGCCGTGAGCCTTTGACAAAGTCTCGGTTGATATACTCGACTACCTCGGCTTGACGGTGCGGTTGGTCGTTGTGTAAGATGGGGCCCGCTCGGGCGACGTGGGAGACACGTGGAATAGGTTTACGGGAGGATCCCATCGCAGGCCCGAGTGTAATGGATTTATCTGAGGGAGAGGAATCTACCCCATAGTCCGTTTATACGCGCTCAGAGCTTTTATCCTGGCTGGATATAATGAGACCGGCTCGGTTGGCCATTTCGGCGGGCGACTCACGGAAGTTTTTAACGTTCAACTTGTGCGAGGAAGGCACGTTCGCCAAGGCGACATTCTCGTGACATGAGCGAAGTACGGGACGGTTGCATTTAATGTAGCGTCCTTTCCGTCTTTGAATGCGTTTGGACGTCGCTTCACTCGCGTGGTTGCCACGGAGTTTGGCTTCCGAAGAAGCTAAGCAAGGATCCGCGTTTTAACTTGGGTCGACCAGAAAGGACTATAAAGGGAGATACATTCGTTTCTCACTTTTCACTAAACCCTTCAAAAACCTCTTCTTCTCGGCGATTCTCGGACTTAGGCGCCACTAACAGTTACGTGAAAAGCTCGGTGTTGCTTCCTTCCATCACTAGTTCTCGTTTTCACCTTGTAAGTCGCCTTCTCCTCTTTCGTGTTTTCTTTGGTTAGGCTTTTCGCCGCATTTCTTGTGTACTTCCCAAAGCTGTGTTTTCAAATTTGCCGCGGTGCTAACTCCGGTTTCCTTCGACTTCTCGGGCGGTACGTTCATCTTCTCTTCGTTACTCAGGAGCTCTTCGTTAATTCGGGTAACTTACTATTCGGCCTCCTCTCTTAACGTTTAATATGTCGTTTCGGAAGGAGTCGAGTTTGTCTTTAACCTGTGGAGTCTCCGAGCTCGACCTCTTCGTCGAGCTTGGTTTCGTCGAGCTCTTCCTCTACGAGCTTGACTTCTTCGTCTGGATCTCTCTCGTCTGTTTTTGCTCGTTCTCCCA